>CAJUYI010002284.1:0-21871 GCA_910591695.1 Galerucella pusilla
ATCGGTCAAAATATATTCCTATTTAATTTTCATGATGGAAAAGTGTAAAAAGTGAAATAGAGAATTAAAAATTGTTTCTTTTGGAGTCAAATCGGTTCTAAACTGTGTTATTTATAAGATGCGACATAGCACAATACCTTTGCTTTATTTTAAATTTAATGTTTTTTAGATGAAAATTGTGAAAAAAAACTACGAAAAGAAAAAAAATTCACCGCAACGGCGAATCGCCATACTTCTGGTTCAACTTTTTTTTGGTATGAAAATGGAGTTCCACTTTTTCAAACAAAACTATACATTTTTTTTATTGATACAGAACGAATTTAAGAAAATTAAAAGTGCATTTGAACAACACCGAGATATAGTCGGGTCGCTCTTAGTTTACCACTTTCGGATTAGAAAATTCTAGCGAAAAGGTGTTCTATTCGTCGGAAATTTCAGCAGAGAAGAGAAATTTATTTTTTTAAATACATTTCTTTCAGACATTCAGCGCCATATTATCTCAAAAACGAAGTAAGCTATCGACAAGATCTTTTTTGAATGATAAAAAGTTTCGAGAAGCAAAAGTATTACTTCTGTCACTTAGTTTTTTCCTTCGAGAAATAGGTCTAACGTGTGTACTAATCTCCGAGACCGTCATCAGGATGTAATACATTTTTTAGATCTCAGTGAATATCACCCCAAAATACATAGCATAGGAGTACGATAAAAAAATTTGAAGGGGCTGATTTATATATAATTTCCATTTACCTCACATAGGCGTAAGATGAAATTTTTGGGCGACGACCCAGCACTGTAGTGGAACGCGTTCGATGCGATAATTACAGTCAAGCAAGGTCGGACATGGTTAGTACTTGGATGGGTGACGACCATGCCAGGGAAAACCATCGTATGGGGCCCGTACAGCCTGCAGTGGACTAGCATATCACAGCTCGCAGGCATTATACCAATGAGCACGAGGTATAATGTAGATATGCCGTCTTTCGGAGGAGACGTAAAACCGAGGTCCCGAGTCCATGGATGTTGGGCTCGTTAAAGAACGCTACCACTGGTTGGAACACTAGTGGGTTCGCCAAAATTTCCGGTTAGGGGTAGAGTGCTCCCGGCGTCGGTGATTAGCCACAGTCGCAGAAATAGACCGACGTTAAATAACAGAATAAAAAAAAAAAAGATGAAATTTTTAAAATATTCACTCGAATATACTTTAAAACGAAAGTTACCTTGCAATTGGACCATTTTCCATCCTATTTCAGTGAAATACAAACCAAAACGCGGAAGAACGCTGAAAACAGTCTTAAACGATAGGAATCACACAATTCGATGTTATTTCATCCAATAACTCCCAATTTCACGTAACTACAATCCGAAACAGTCAACGTTGCTCGAAATAAGTCAAAAACCCTTAACTTCACCTAAAAGGCACACAAGAAGTCTAAATAATGCACAAATTCAGTCGAATATACTTTAAAACGAAAGTTAGCATGCAATTGGACCATTTTCCATTCAATTTCAGTCAAATACAGACCAAAACGCGAGAGAACGCTGAAAACTGTCTGAAACGATAGGAAAACACACAATTCGATGTTATTTCATCCAATAACTCTCAATTTCACGTAACTACAGTTCTAAACAGTCAGCGGTTGTCGAAATGAGTCAAAGTCTCTAGATTCAACTTCAAAATCACACAAGAAGACTGAATAATGTGCAAATTCACTCGAATATACTTTAAAAACGGAAGTTACCTTGCAATTGACTCATTTTCCATTCTATTTCAATGAAATACAAACCAAAACGCGGAAGAATGCTGAAAACACACAATAGTTTATTCCCTATTAACCAATATTAATTAAGATTTACAGATACATTCTAATGGTATCTCAACCCCACTTTGGATACAATACAAAAATTTATTGAAAACAATTTAAAAATTAGGTTATGACCGAATAGATTATTATTGAAATTCTTCGAACATATCAAACTATTACTCTGAACCACAAAAGTCTATAGTTCATGATGACTAAAATTTTAAAATTAAGTGGCATTGTTTAATTAGGTTACGTCAGTCTTATTGTCAATAAGAGAATATCCTCTAAATATTAATATTCATCTCGTATAGTTCTTGTGGTATTTTCATTATTTATGAAAAATTGTTTTTCTTATATTTTTATTTCAACCTTTCGGTGACTTTCCAGCTGATTTAATGTCGCAAAAATATTGAAATCTATTCCCATTTTCATATTATTTAAACCTTTTATTCAAAACATTGTACAATAAATAATTATTCATTGTTAATCTGTATCTCTGTAATGTTTTTGTCTCGTGTGCTCGATTTGTTTGCGCTGCTGTCATGATATTGTAATTAGTCGTGTGTAGCAAACGAAAGTTTACACTCGTTCTAAAACTTAAAAGTAACATTTAGTTTCTTGTTATCTCTCCTACGCTTTTGAAACATTACTCAATTTCAACGAACAATACATGTTCCAATTGAAATAAAAATTTACACGCTTTAAATGTTTCAAGCGATTAATTTTCTCGGTTGATTTGCAAACGACTAAGGTGGACAATAATGGAACTACGGTTAAATGTTTCTTCATATAATACAGGGGCGGATTTAAGCGGCTCTCAAAATCACAATTAGAGCTGGAAGTTACCAAAAAAAACGTCACTGCTGCAACCGTTAAAAGTGAAGAATTTGTTTTTTATTTTGGATAAACTTTACAAACCAAAAACAAATAATAATATAGTGATTATGGTTTCGAATAGGAAAGTTTTTAATACGTTTTAGTACAGAAATACTATCGGTAATATTTGCCAGAGTGGGTAGAACAATCAGAATTTTGCATTATTCTAAATAATCAGAATATTCAATCAGAAACTAGTACAAATCTGCACGTGTTTGCATTGTTTGGATATGTTCAATATTTCACGAATAATACAATGTCCGGGTTACAACAAACATAGGCGTGCCTATTGTCAATAATTTCAAGTCACAATAGTAAGACAAAAATATCTTTGGTTACGAAGTTCTGCATACAGGGTGAGTCAGAACTGTACCAGATGGACTATCAATCTTATAACTTTAGGAAAAAGAAATTCTTAGTAAAGTGGCCAGAGCAAACATCTACGAATAATTTTCAGGTTTTTAGCTTCACCGCTAGAGGGCATATTTCATGAAAACAAAATGAATAACCAGTTTTCTATAAAATATCCCTAATTATACTAGGTGTTAAAAAAGTAAACTAGAAACAGGCATTCATTTTCCACAAAGGGTGGGTTTTTTATTGACAGTAGTCAAAATATTCCGATTTAAGAAATATTGGATTGGAACGGGAAAAGAAAGTACATTTTCATAGCCAACTAGATTTCCAGATTTAAGAGGTCGAGATTTTTATGTATGGGGAAGATTTTATAATTTAAAAACAATCATTCAGTATCAACTGCTGCCGAAGCCACCAGCATATACGTGAAAATAGCAAAATATTTAATTTCACAAACAATATTATATATTATATGCATCATTGAAATTTTGTAAAACTTTTTTTGAGTAATCTAATAATAAAAGCAAACATTCAGTATTAGAATCCGTTTCACATAAGAAGAAGCCACGTCAAGTTTGCCAACTGTCTTGCGCAGAAGCCAAAAACGGTCTTGTTTATCAGTGTCGCCCCCTAGCGACCGTTTCATGCCATTTGCGTTACAAAGGTGTTACATGCCGATAGCCATTTTATTATTGACGTTTGAGATTGTATTTGAAGCAATAATTTACTTAATTTTTATTTTTGAATATTTCAAGACGTTTGGATAGTTTAACTGTGAGGGTTAGGTGTTTTATTTGATATAAGACAAAACCATGCCTCATAAAAAAATATTGGTGTTAAAGGGAAAATTATCCACGGTCAAGACTGGCAGATTCTTATTTAATGTTAACTATATAAACTATATAAAAGCGTTACACTACTGATTTGAAGTCGAATGTCAATTTTAAAATATGGCGCTGGTTTTGACAACAAGTTCGCGCATACGACTGCAACTTCACGTGGCTTCTTCTTATCTGAAACGAAGTCTAACGGCTGTTGAAAAATAACGAGATATTAAATTCCACTAATTATTTCACTCAATACAAAATACGCGCCTTCGATTGGTTTAACTATGAGGATTGATATCTGAAAACACCATGTTTTCGATTTTGTATTTCGGCACCTGATTGTATACATGCAATTTTTCTATCTGTGTGTTTCGCGTTGTCATTAGTTGTTTTATTCGATATTAAAAATCTAGTGACTGACAGAAAATGTCAAATTATTAAAGAAACGTCAGAATCATTGTATCAAGAAATAATCTTGACAAATACAACTCGTGTAATTTGATTATCGAAAATTTCTTCTCTTTTTCGAAACAAAGTGTTGTTTTAGGAAACCACACTCGCGCTTACGCGCTCGTGCTGTTTCCAAACAACAATTTGTTTCTCAAAATCGAAGAAATTTGTATTTCGATAATCATTAACACACTTGTTGTATTATTATCGAAAATTCTGTAGGCATAATAGAAGTTTGATAAACGGCTGCTGAGTAAAGAGTACTAAGAAAACATTTGTGGATAATAATTTCTTCTTGCAGATCCCCAATTAAAAAGGTAACGTTGAACGCGTCCGGCTGTCAGTTTCAGCTTCATCCGCTATAATTAATCTCCACGACCAGCCTTCTAGAGGCACAAGCTGTTTTGAATAATATTAAAACATTACCCTGTGTAATGTTTCTTTAATAATTCATTTCATCAAATTCTTAGACTTTTCATATATTTTTGATCAAAAATAAAAAGCTACAGTAGTAATAATCAGTTTGATTTTTGAGGAATATTTTTACCTATTAAAAAAATATTGTAACGCTCCTGGAGGAATTTTAGTCTGTTGCAGCTATAAAGTGTACATATTGTATATATTGCCTATGTCTGCCTATCCCATTCGAACAGAATAAATACACCCACATTCGTATCGGCAAAGATTACGTATCGGCCTTGAATAGATACTTTTAATAGATAACTTGATATACACTACAACTAATGGGGAAATAGTTTTGTGTCATAAAAATAGTTCCAAGTGTTTTGAAATATGGCATTATTATTAAACTATACGGGGTGATTAAACCAATTCGTTCGGTAGCTATTTCAATTAATAACTTGATTGATGGTCCTGTTAATTTTTAATTTAAGCTCCATATGGTTTTAAAATTCCAGAATATAAACAAATCAACTGATATAAAGAGTACGTCATACTATATTTATGGCACTTTACATCACCAACTTAATAGTTAATGCTATTAAAACTAGATAAAATTATTTTTTATTTTCGTTATTTACCAAAAAATGATATTATAATTTTTAACACGTTGGTGTCGAATGTATTCGGCGTATAGATTTCAAAAACAGACAGTTAACTAATAGTTTTAATGGTTTTCCACCTACCATATGTGAAAATGGATCATATCATCCCAGAAAAGTAATTTTTTCTTGTCCTTTGGAATGATAAACTCATAACACATGTTTAAATATTGTGAACTATAAGACTATAAGACGTACCTAACGTTTACACCGGGCGTACCAAATTTTTAGTCCGAGGTCTAAATGACGTCACGTGTACTTTACTTTCGGTGTAAACACCCAAGGAGTAAAATTTGGTACTCGAATTTGATCCGTCTCAAATAGGGTAGTTTAAATTCAATTTTTAACGGTGTAAACACGGTACATCAATATTCGTGGACCAAAGTGACAGTTTTCTAAAAAATAGGTCGATGTCACGTAAGATCGGGTCAAAATAACCTAAAAAACAGAATAAAATATCTAAATAAAAAAAATAAAATAAAAATCTACCATAAAATTATCTTGAGATTTAAGGTTATGTCATTTCAATATGAAAATGTCAATTATTTTGGTCCCAGACTTTCAACCTGGGCTATTTTAATCCAGCAAAACAGTCAGTATAGATAGACACTGATGCTCTCAACTAAATAAGGCCGTAGAGTAGTGGTAGTTTTTGGTCACCGGAATGAGTTAAGCATGGCATGATTAGCATGAATTAGAAATATTCTTTGAATACATCGACAATAATGTTCTCTGATAATAATCACCAGAACGATTGGATAAGAAATGTGCAAGCAATCCATCATCCAAATCTTAATCCTGATTGTGTTTTTATTTTTTATTCCTGTTGGATATCCGTCCAAAAATGTTTGCCGAGCAGTAATAATATTCTTATCGGCCCATATTTTCTCGACAATGTAAAATTGGTTACAGCTAGTTTTGTCAAGGTAGAGGCAGTCCGATTTTATATTTCTGAAATAGTCTCTTCTCCAATATGTGCTCACTCTCAATTTATTGAAAAGTTTCTCCCGAGGTTTCTTCTAAGGAAGCTAGCGCCCTTTGAAGATGACAAGTCAGATTTCAAAAAAATAAGCGCTACCCACAAACTTAAGACTTGGGTCATTGTATATCCCTGCTGTTATAAATTGATTCACAATAAATCGCGTTTTTGCCATTACAAGAGTTCAACGTGGCAGGGACAACGGGAAGAGTCTTAGAACAGTCAGAAACTATCAGAAGCATGTGCATTAAAAAAAATCGTTCATAGAAACAATTTGGCAGTTGGCGATTTGGAAATACTTTGTTCGAAGAATGAAATTTGCAGTTTCAGATCAGTCGGCAACTATCAGAATAATTCGCTGACCAGGATCAAAGTTTTAGTTAGAAGCATGCGCATTGGGATGCTGTTGAAAGTGACAAGTATAGTGGTGATATATTTTTGGAATTTGTTTTTGAATACTTTTATTGTAAAAAAAAGACAACAAAGAAATGGTAAAGTACTTCCTTCTAAAATATAGTTTAGGTTTGAAAAGTACAAAGATACCTTGAATGTCAATTATAAAATCTATTTCGAGTAATTCAATCAGATGAGTAGGAGTACATATATTAATGATACAATGTCATACGTCATGATCGCTAATGTAAAAATTTTCCGCCCGTTCGTAGAACAAAAATTGCCAATCGATTTACAACGAGTCACAAACGGAATGTCAGAGTTTGAGAATTTTCCAATCGATTGGATATTCTTTTTTACGAACAATTATGTTTTCGAAAAAAAAAAATCCATTGATTTTTTTTGTATTTTTGGCATTCAATTACATTATTTGAATACTATATGATTTTTACCATGCTTAATGTCCATTTAAAAACCAGGAGTGATTTCAAAGGCCTCACTCACACCACTAAAAGGTACTAGATTAGTTACTAAAGAGCGTGTTCCTAAATCAAGTCTATCATCATAGATAACCTTTATACACTGTGTTATTTATAAGATGCGACCTCGGATGCGACATAGGGATTCCTGTACAAAACTGTCAAACACGAGAATACCAAATAGTGTTCATAAAAAATAATATCTAACAGATTTGGGAAGGTCGTAGAAAAATAAGCTCAAATGCACTCCTTATTTTCTTTAATACGCTTTAGTTTATTAAACAAATGGATAGTTATGTTTAAAAAAGTCGAACTCCATTTTCATCCCACTTTCGAATACTTTTAACCAAGTAGGAGATAGCCACAGGGGTAGAAGCACAGGAAATTTAAAAGTTAAACCTGAAGTATGGCGGTTCGATTCTCCGCTGTGGTGAAATTTTTTTCTTTTTGTTTTTAGCTCTTTTTCACTATTGTTGTCTAAAAAACTTTAAATTTAAAATTAAGTTATTTGTTTTAAAAGTTTATTTGTTTGCTGCTAATCAGTGTCCCAAACGATCATAAAAGTTCCACCGTACATTATTAATAAATAAATAAATAAATAAATTTTTGAAACAAATAATATAGCTTTATTTTAAATTTAATGTTTTTTAGACAAAAATTGTGAAAAAAGAACTAAAAACAAAAAAATTCACCACATCGGCGAATCGAACCGCCATACTTCAAGTTTAATTTTTCGTGCCCTTACCCTGCTGGCTATTCCCCACGAGGTTTAAAGTATTCAAAAGTGGTATGAAAATGGAATTTAACTTTTTTAAACATAACTATCCATTTTTTTATCAAACCAGAGCGAATTTAAGAAAATTAAAAGTGCATTTGAACTTATTCTTTAACGATCTTTCCATATCTGTTATTATTTTTTATGAACGCTATTTGGTAAAAAGTTAGCTAGCGTTCGACAGTGTATACTGAAAAATTTTAAAATGTAAAACAGTATTCTATAACTAGTTAAACTCAAGCTTTTCTTGTCGGTTTCGTAATTGATATTCCCGAGCATATTCCAGAGATGTTGAAGTGGATCGTTAAATGAAATTGCTTACTGGAGTTTGGAGTTCTAAAGAGAACAGCTGTTATGACTAAATATAGTGGAATGATAAAGTAATAAGGGAATGATAAAAATAAAGATTATGCCACAATTGTCGAATATCAAATAACAGGAAATATCAGTGGCGGCTCGTAGTAGAAGGTGGTAAAAGTTTACCCTGTAAGGGGTTGTCTCCCATCGATTTTATCGTCCATTCTCCGTGTTGAAATATTAGATTTCTGGAACGTGGAACGATTGTCAATTGCCCCACAAGAAAAATTTGACTTTTCATTATGTTTCTGTATATTTAACCAATAAGCCGAATCTAATTAAGCCATAATATTAGTTGACCCTAGTAACGCAAATTCCATATAATTATGAAGATGGCTTTTAGAATTTTCGTATCCTAAACCAGAAAACGCGAAAAAATTAGATAAATCCAACCGTACCGTATGCCATGCTGAGTTGGTATAAATGCGACGAGCTATCCTGTTAAATTTCCGAAATATCAACACTAAACACTGTTTCAAACTGGATGCAATCAAAGGTCTATAGAATAGGCATGATGACTGATTTTGAAAAACTGCTCAACAATGTTTGGACGCAAAAGCTTTATCAAAATAATATTTTTTCTTGTAAAAGAGGGGTTTTAAGGGAGAAATTTACTTTTTTAAAATACAATTCAAATAAATCGCTCCCAAAACCTAGAATACTTATGATGTTTCTATGATACCAAACATCTGTAAGTAAATACTTTTATTACAACTCTACCAACAACATACATATAATTTTACAAGGGCATTTATTACAATCACAAACAGAAGAGTTGATGAATTGAATTGTCTTAGCTTCAAGCTCCCTCGTTTGTGCAACTAATACCCCGGGATATAAAGTTAATTTTCTGGATGAGGCAGAAACTGGCTGCCGGAGTTAACAGCCAGCCTTTTTTTTTAAATTGCACCTTACAATTACTTAATTGAAAAGGTAACGACGAATGTGTCCAGCTGCCAGTTTCAGCCTTACATTTTTCTGCCCTTGTAACACAGCTGAATTTTGACAAATGGTAAAACCAATTATTGTCGATACGCACATTTAGTAGTTTTCCCACTAGATTCCCTCCTGTTGACTGTTAAATGTTTTTACGCACAAAAATATACTTTTTAATGTGAATAATAATTCACATCACGATCATAGACGAATATAGACGCTAGGAATGTTGGCATAGAAAAAATGTCTTAAAAATTTTGATAAAATAAAAAAAAAATTAATATCCAATATGCTATACATTCAACATTTTTTAGAAAAACGTAAAGTTTAACCATTTTAAAATATATATATTAAGGTATCTCTGTTTAGTAAACATTTGTAACAATAAATAAAAGATATAACACATTTTTTATAATTAGTATTATTTACTTCTCTTTTTAGTAAATAACAAGTTATTAATATTTACATTTTTAATCAAATAAATGTTTTGCATAAAAATAGTTTATCAATACTAACAAACATATTTTTAGATCAGAAAAACATTTGTGAAACACAAATATTCTTACATCTTACAGAATCAAGGCAATAAAACAGTGCTGCCATGACACCAGCCTGTATCAGACTTTCTTCTGCCCACAAATGACACAAATCAGTATTAATAACTCACCTAAATCATCGTACATCTTTCCAATTATATCACACCATATCCTTTTAAACAAAATTAACACTTTTACACAGTTATTTACTATTTTTAAGGATTAAACGCTAGTAAAAAAATACTTAAAATACGACTTAAGTAACACATGCGCCACAGAATCTCGGTCGATACTAAACTTAAGCTCTGTTCGAGTTTGAGAGTCGACAGAAGATTCGAAAAAGATGGTGACTTTTAAGACAGCGTTGCCGATCTTACGGACGAGTAAGAAGCCAAATAAACATGCTGTGGAATGTATTTTGTTGCTCAACGATATGAATGAATCTATTAATTTATCATTATATCGGAGAAATTTATACGTAGGTGAGACGGAATGCTAATTATCTTGATTTCATGCGTAGCAGCAGAAATAGGAAACTTAAAATTTCTATATTTTACGAGGAAAAGTATTCTGTAGAATATTACAATCTAGTGATAGAAAAAGAGGATTAGGTAAAGATAGGAACGTTTTTAAAAATAAACAATTATTAAATTTTGTCTTCAACTTTCAAGACTGTTTCAATATATAAGTTTTGATTGGCAGGTGTATCGTAAAAAAAATGGAAAGTTAAATTTATAAAATCTTTCGACAGAAGTAAAAAATCTGTTTTTTATCACTTTTCAATCGAATTTGGCAACGCGGCCCTTAAAATGGTGTTTCTTCGCTTAAGCAGGTAAGGAAGTTGAGTACAGCCTGAACAAAACTTATTAAAACACTGGCGCCTTAAAAGTGGTCTCGACATCGACTTAAAACGTCTCTCGTGGGCTTCTTTGGCCCCTCTGCATCTCCTTCATCTTCTCAATTCTTCACGTCTTAAAAAAAATTGGTGAAGTTAGTTAATTGGGTTTTTTGGGTGTTTGTTGTTAAACGGTCGGAGCCGCATTAGATTTTGAAAACGGAAAATGTTATTATGGGTTCTTAATAAAAGACGAATGCGTGATGGACGGTTCTAAGGAAAAATAATTAAAGTCTGATTTTTTTTTAATGAACGAGATATTTAAGTAACTTGAAACGACCTTGAGAATGATTGAAACTTACATAAGAACGACAATTATAATCTCTATACCTATTAAATGCAACCGTATGGTAGGCACACACGTTGCGATCAGCTGTCCGTGTCGGATGTATGTTTGTCTGTCTGCAAATATTCCACTCGCTTATGTGGTACACTCCAAATATTTCTGGGAGGACTAAATCCTTTTACCAAGTATTTCATTCTTAATTTATGGAAGATTAGTCCAGTAACTGAACACCTGAAAATATCGAAAGCTCCTGAAAAGTCGCTGAAGACCTCACTTGTGGCTCAATTTGTAGGTCACGGCAGGTGTTTTTAAACGAGAAAAAACTTAACGCGAGTTTACGGAAGGGGGACGATTTCTGTAGATAATAAGCCGATCTCCATTTTTTATCCAAGGACAAATTCTCTAATTCGCATATTTAGCCAGATATTAACGAGAAACCCGTTTTCCAGGGTTTAGGGGGCCATTTCCCCCCCCCCTTCCGTAAACTCAATCGCGTCAAGTTTTTTCTCGTTTAAAAACACCTTCCGTGACCTACAAATTGAGCCCAAAGTGAAATCATCAGGGACTTTTCAGGAGCTTTGTCCCTTCATTTACCAGACTAGATGGTCCAGCAGGTCCAGGTTTTCGAAACTTAGCAATTAATTAGAAACCCTTCGAGAACGGATACCTTTAATCGGTTTTGGTTCATATTGCAACACCGACACAGCCAACTGACGTTCGTACGTCGAAAATTTTGAAAAATATCTGAAACTTACACACAAACGAGAAGACAAGAAAACCCCCTTACAATATCAAAACAATTTGTTGTTTGAACTAAATCACTTTCAGGCAGCACACTCGAGTCGGTCGAGAGGATTTCCGTTAAATCTTATTGATTGAATCACATGAAACGATAAAAGCCTTTAAGCGAATATATCCATCTATCTCTCCGCCTCTACAAATGGCGTCCGGATAACGATCACAAGGACGTTGGGGTGTAATCATAGATAAACAAACGAGGGGTGACTTCGTTAAACCCGGGCATAACCATGGTTACCGTGGAGAAAACAAGGAGAGAGGGAGAGCTGGGAGCTATGAATAGTAACATAGTCTAGGGAATCAATTCCAAAGTCAAATTTAGTTTTTCAACTTTTTAGATGGCAAAATTTTCTAAATAAGAGACGATTTTTTGAAATTTATGTACTGGCACCGATGTGTGGATGAAATTTTAGCTCTTCATCGAAACAGTTAAACAATTTAGGCAGCTTCATTACTTATATGAACTCAATTCATAACAAAATAAAATTTACTTAAACAAACTGAGTCTACAAACTTTTTAAACTTTTCAATTTCTAATATAAATTACAATTACAATTCATAATAGTTAGGTCCACCCATTCAGCCATAAATTATTAGCAGCTTTCAATAATATGATACACAGATTGTTAACAGTCCCATTCAATACTATTCATTACAACAAAGAACTAAATATCTTTTTTCAAAATACGTGGTTTTTGGAGACAAACATTTTCAAAATATTAATAAATCCATGAATCATATTTTTCATTGTCAAATTCAAGAAAAACGGAAAAAAAAATGTTTTCAGTAAAACTCGTAAAAAAGAATGTAATTTTTTGTAATTTTTGCTATTATTGTTCATAAAACTACAACTTATTATCTATCCATTGCAGTAAACCGCGTATCTATATCGTTAATGTTCATGAATGAGACAAGAAAATATATAAATATATTGAAATTTTGTAGGGCCACCATTTTAAAATTTCGAAATCTGAAAACACTAACGTTTTCAGGTGCCTAACTACTACATTTTCATATATTATGAAGTCGTTATTGTTATTCTAATTGAGTTAACTGCAATTTACAGATTTTTACAAATATATTGTGGAGTCATTTAAAAACAGTTAGTTTCATTTAAAACCATGTTATTCTAATTATTTGTGTCGCTTAAAAAACCATTTTGCAAAAAATTTTACAATTTTTCAAAAATAAAGGGTTTAAATTTTTTTTTAAATATTGCATTGCGTCATCTTATAGGGTATAAAATCACTTACAATTTTGATGCCCACAATTTTTTTGCACAACCAAATCTAAAAAAGTTATGGACGAAAAACTGTTGCATTTCACGTGCTCCAAGCTATGCTAGCAAGCTGCATCGCAAGCTCGAGGGGAATCTCCACACAAATCTAGGAAATTAGTCTATACTACATATACTTTCGTTTAAAAAAGATAAACTGGTGGAAAAATTTTCCATTGTATATTGTATATACTTACTACTGGACTAATAATGAAACGTTGCGTTAAGTGAAGTAAACATGATGTGGGACATGTGTTCAGATGCTGGAAGAACGAGTGCTGAAGAAGTTGGAGAAGAAACTAGGGGAGGCGATGTATTGAAAATGGTGGAGATAATGTTGAGGGTTGAGGAAGAATTGATGGAGGTAAGTGGCGTAGTTGAGAGCATGATTAGGGAAAGAGAAGGACTCGATATGGCATGTGAGAAGTAGGTGTGATAGAAGGAAGAAGAGAAGATGGCGGAGAGTGTGTGACGGGCAACTACGTTGTTATAATATGTACAACACTTCAAATAGGAATAGTATTTTCCAAATATTCACGAACAATATTTAAATCATAGTAAGGTGGTTGTTAAAAACAACTTTCGGCGGAGCTAATCGAGAATTTGGATTCATTCATTTTACCTTAACATAATCATAGCTTGATATTTTGTAAATACGATTTTACTTCTGGTAATCGAATCTAGTTCAGTTGCATAAACAGATGCAGGTGTGTGTGTATGTATGCAAAACAATCGTTTTTATTTTCTCTTGCATACCATTACCTTCAAGGATTTTATCTTCGTTTTTACTACAAGAAAATTATGCGTAAAAATAAAAAATAGTTTAAAAAAAACGTTCTTTTAAATTATGTTTTGATGTTATCCATCTCTATAAAATAAAATTGTTTCTACAATTCAACCATAGTAACCCAGGTAATTTTATTACGAATTTTCAACCACAATTTATTTTCAAAATTAATTAATATCTGTGGAATTTTAAGCGATTTGCGCAAAAATAATAGTATGTTTACCTCGTAGGAAAAGCCACATTCCTGGACTCCGTATGTACTTGGTAAACAATGTACTATTTTCATTTTATCAACTGTATACGGTGGGAAATTGGGAATCAAAAAATTGCAATCTTTCTACTTTAAACAAGTAATCCAAGTTGTAAATACAAAAAAATGTAGTCGAATATTTCAGGTTAATGATTGTTTGAATTCTGGTTTAATAAATCTAAACAAAAAATGATCGTAAACCAAACCGTTTCTTTGTCCAATTTCGAAGCTATTAAAAGGGCTCCGAAATATGATCCGCACTCGGGAATCTACACAAGATCTTTCAAAAATAAAAAAGGAATGGAATAAATGTTGAAATTTTAAAAGTGCCATGACCGAAGATAAAATACAGGAACGGCTGAGCTGTTGGACCTACCCAACCAAATCCGAGAGGTAAACCGCAAGTGGAAGTAGGTGTACACCGCATTGGAAGTATGTGGAAGTTTGGTGGAAGTATGTGGAAGTTTAATACAAAAATTGGACGAAGTGCGGTGAAAATAACGAATTTAAAATAAATTATCGAATAGGTTATTATACCGAGTGTTAATGAGTAGGTGTTACATACTGAAAGAACCTGTCGGAAATGCAAAAATTGCATTACAAAAAGGTTTTATGGGTTCTTACATTATTAACTAACTTGAAAACAGTGTGTGGAAGTATGTAGAAGTTTCGTGGAAGTATGTGGACGTTTTTTCAAATGTGGAAGTAGGTGTACAATATTTTTGCCGGCGGTTTACCCCTCGACCAAATCATTATTTAATGACTGCAGCATAATGTCAGTTAGAGAATTTATTTTGAATGTTCCAAAGTATGTATTTTATAACAACAGTGACGAGCTGTGTGAGGAAGGGTTTAAATAAAAAAATATTCATTACTATATAGAAGAAAAAATTTTTGTTGCTCTCCACCAGATCGGATACAGGCTCTGCTTCTGCTGTAAGATATTTTTTCCTCCCTTTCCAACCATTACACCATGTGTAATGGCTAGTGCATAGTCTTACTTGTGAAGCGATTTATTGTATACTCCACTTCTTATGCCTATTGTTTTACACACTACACAATAATTTAACGAATAAATAAAATATTAAAATATAAAACAAACAACTGTCAAAAAATGTAAACATTCAATATAAGCGGTGTTGTCACATCTACTGAAAAATGAAAAATTACAGTAACAATCAAATTGACTCACGTGTAAATAAATTATTGAAATAAATAAACTTTGACATTATTTATGTTGGCATAAAAAAAAAATTGATCTTCTAGTATGTACTTTGTTAGGGGCGCTGAATAAATTTCCTGACATGCAAATATTTAATATATTTTTTGTTATTTAAATTATTGGATTGGTGTTTGAAAATAAATTGTATTTTACGTGTAATAAAAAATATTAGTTTTCCATAAAATAAAACAACGACAAGCTATTTGTTTGATGATTAGTTAGAAACGCCCATTCGGTATTTATTGTTATTGCAGTTATGACGTAAAGAGGTCGCGATGAAATTGGATATGTTTTTATTGCTTCGCGATTGAACTTGAGAGTGCTTCAAATTAATACACAATATCGATACATTACACCTCCTTTTATATTACCATTGCTACAGGTTTCATGTATTTGGTACGTAATTTTTATAATACCCAATAGGTACTTAATGTCTTTTTATACTTATTTATATACAATTAATCAAATCCTCATTCACATCTACTTACAAAATATCTAAAGTCTAAATAAATTTTTTTTCATCTTCCCCTACATTTTGTCTTACACTGTATATGAGCGTGGGGTCATACATGTATTAAATTGATCATAGTGAAGTATCCATATATCTTGAAATATAAAAAAATACATATACAAATATCAAAAAAATGCATTATTCCACACACACCCTGTAAAAAATATTTGATTTTGACATGAGCAGATGATTGAACAAAGTCAAAAATAATAGCAGGTGAGTGTTTTTCATTTTAAACAATTCTTGACCCCCTGCAACCATCACTATTAAGACTCAAAAATCAGTCTCAAACGAATACCTCATAGGTAAGTATTAACCAACAGTCGTGCGAAATACTACTACTTTCCAACAGTCCAGTATCTCATAAAACAGTCATCGTAGGAGTGAAACGTGTCCATTGAACTTTTGAGTTCAAACAAGATTTCCAAAATTCAGTAAATTTTAGCAAGATTCATTTTAAATCACAAAAGTGCGGGCTACTTTTTAAAAAAATTTATTTTTGAGAATTTTTTACAGATTCAATTTTGATATTTACGCCAAAATCTAAACGGGTGATTCTACCAGCAACGTCAGTACTCATGTCCCAGTCAATTTTTCGAAATATACGTTTTAATGATAGAATAATTCAGTATGTATAAGTTGATTACATTTGTTCTCAATCCTTTTCTAAACTCTAATTCAATTTTTTTTGATATAACTCAACAAAATATTGGAAACATAAGATGAGATCTCAGCTCCGTGTCATGTCCCCACATCCAGTATGGCAAGGTAGAATATGAGCTAAACATTTGAAAAATGGAAAAATTGAAAAAAGTATTTATAAACTGATTATTCTTATAAAAAACTCTCAAATTATCAGCGTCAGGAACAATGACTTTGATTTTTCAACAACAATATTCATTTTGGACTAACATTGATTTGTCTCCGTGTTGTAACCTCACTACCGTGAACAAGAGCTTGGACTTCACGAATATCCACTAGATGGCAAAAATGCTTATGTGCAATCGTACACGTGCGTCTGTTTGTTAGTTAATGTCATTCATTCGAAGAAAGCGCGTTAAAGTAATCGGTACTGTATTATTTTGGTTATTATTATCTGTAAAGGTGCGAGAATGTTATTATTAATTCTCAGAGCCGTGTTCACGTATATTTTCAGTCGAGGTATATGTTCTTGCATGATACAATGGGGTTTTATTGTTCTTAATAAACTGTAATAATTCGTCAAATATCAAAATCCTAACCTTAAAATTAAAAGTGAAATCAGCGATAAATGTTGAAAAATCTCAGCTCCGTTACCATTTTGTGGTAAAGGAGCTGAGATTCAACTATGGGGCTGATATAGAGTTACGTTCTCGCATATATTATACATATTTTATCCCAATTATGAAAATCACTTCAAGTTCGGAAATGGTTATAGATAGATAGATAGATAAATTAAAAAGCACAAAATATACTCGAAATAATCCATAAAAGAACTACATCAAAAATTTTTAAGCGCGTATCCCAGAAAAAACTAAGTTATGCTTTATTGGGTGATTTTTTTAAAAGCAAAATATAGAGAAACTTGCCTATGCGGAGCACATGCTAATATGGACCTACTGGTGTCTGAACTGGAAATGTTTAACATCATTAAAGAAGCAGCTCCGTATGATATTGTAAAAAGCTTAACTTGTGATAATCATACCAATAATAAATGTTTGAAACGAAAATGTAACAATTGTAACTACAAAAAAAAAGAAATTGGAATATTTGAATTTAAAAAAAAGTCATTGCAAAATATGAAAAATGGAAAACTTTGAGAGAATTTTTTTTATGTTTTTGGTATAGTTGAATATTTGCACATATACCTATCACATGAAAAATAATTTTGTCACAATGTAATCAAAATGTATGATAAAATTCATTAAATCTCAGCTCCGTTGCTTTGTCCCAGCAAAAATTATGAATAATGTGAAAAATATTTTGTATTTATTTGGGCCATTTATCTAGCACTATTTATCTCTTCTGGTGTTATCATTTAACTACATAATATGTGTTATTTTCAAATGTAGAAAAAACTAAAATTATTTTCGTCAAATCTGACGTTGCTGGTAGAATCACCCAAACACGCCTCTGTTATAAGGAGTATATTATAATAGTGGTAAAGGCACCAACATTCTCTCCGTCTACGGGCTTAAACCATATCAAGATTCCATACGTCGGTTATCCCTCCATATCACGTCGAAGATCTCTTTTTCAGGCGCTTTCTGAATTTGTTAACCTGCTTCGAAGTCGACATCGTGAAGAACACCGTAACATTGGCGGGACAATATAAAAGGGTTATCAACATCAAATCATTTAAAAATATCAACAATGTTTTTTTTGTAAATATTGCAACGAGTTTTTGCCAAGTCATTCTTTTTTAAAGTTTCTAAATGCCAATACACTTACTATTTCAATAATGTGAATTCGTTTTATATACCAACCTGTCATAATGACATACTTTATTGAAATGAGAGCTATAAAGATTTACGAGTATAATTGAGAAATACCAACTTGTATTTAGTCACTGAAGTCTTTCAAAACAAAACGGCTGCACCGATTTTAATGAAATGGTTTGTGTGTATTCAAGTGGATTTGAGAATGGTTTATATTCACAACTAGTCCCGGCAGAGGGCGCTGTAATCGCATTCATATTGAACTTCTCCAAAACGGTTGGTCCGTTTTTGATGAAATTTTTTGTGCATATTTGAGTAACTGGATTGTTTAGATTCACAATTGGTCCCAGTGGATAGCGTAATAGTTACATTACTTAATTATAATATAATTGGAAGCTGAAAATTGAATTAACAATTAAGATAGACAACGTGTCAGGTCCTCTAGTTTATAATAAATAGTAAAGTAGTGCAAATTCTTAAATTAATGTTGGGAGTAGGTGTTGAAATTGTTCCATTGTTCTGGTTGTTGATTTGTTACTTTTCGGTGGTTCAGATACTCGTTCAGATAAGACAATCGGTGAAGCAAGTATGGATACCGAAATTCTTTTTTTATTGCCACGTGAATTTTTTTACAGATTGCTAAAAGTCTATTCGAGCCATGCGTATTTAGACAAGTGCGACAAGGGAAATATGAGAAAAGACTTGAAAGAGAGAGAAGAATAATTGTGCGTAGTCAGCTGTTGCCAAATGTATTTATCTGTAAAAGTTATTCCCAATTTTTGTCGGCAACAATGTTAAATACCAATAATTGTTAAATCGAAAGCAGTGTATAGATTTCATTTATCGCAGATTGTAATTTGTCCATTTATTTTCTTGAATAATATTATTTTATTCTTATATGTGTTGATCTCACTTATTTTTCAAAAGTCAATAATATTACCAATCTCGAATTTCTCCCAATAAATACGGCGTTATCCCGTATTAAAAGTATTAAAATAAATGCAGAATAAAGAGAAAATAATAGAAAGTATCAATCATTTTAAACTGGCAACGGTGGTTTTATATCAGATTGGTAGCTGGAACTGAAAACACGCCACAAGCTGACTGTGAACAATTATTCTTCTCTCTCTTTCAAGTAGTTTTGCTCATATCTTCCTTGTCGTACTTGTGTAAATAGTATGGCTCGAATAGACTTTTCGCGATCTGTATATCCTTCAGCAACTGTGTAAACAGATCTACTTCGGAATCAGTCAATAATAAAGTCTGAGATCTTCGTAAACGGTCACCCGTCTATTTGACAGAGTAGGATATCTTTGAGTAAATACGTAATATCCTTGTAAATGCCTCCAAAAGTATTAATACCTACTGGCTGCTCCTCAAATTACTTATGACCGTACAATTCTTTATTGAAATTCGGTTGCTACCACTAAAATATCGGATAAAAATCCATCTCTCGCTTTTCTATCCTTCTATGACTGACATTGTCTCTCTGCTTCGGTAGTCGCGTGCCGTTCCATTGTTGATACAACGCTCGCTGGTTTCGGCGGTCTCCCAGTTCAGTACTGACGAAGCTTATAGAGTAGTACGTGAACCAAAATCCGCTTGGACCGCTTGGCTACCTACTACATGTTGCGGAGCTTTCATATTTCTAATAAAATTTTCGTTATGTGAACTTAAACTTGAGGACGTAGGGAAACAAAAAAATATACAAAGCATAATTGTGCAAGGTCGAATTTGGTAGATGCCCCTTAACATTGAGACATTCACAAGCAAATATTTTTCTCCGCCTCTTGTAAAAACTTTGCAATATTTTCGTTAGTCAAAATTCTGGACTTTTTAGGTTTGTAAGAACCGAAATTTCATTAAAAAAACAATCAGGTGACTAAATTTACTTATGCCAACATTTTTTTAAAGAAATAGTCCTAATATGAAGAAAGTGCTCACTGCGTGTCTCAAAGTTGTTGCCCTTTGGCAATATGGGTATTCGTAAATCTGTCAAATTACTTTCACTTTAGTGATTACTACTAGAATAAGAATAAATCGTTGGGCATTAAATCAAAATTTTCTTAAAGACAAAATTATAAGATAGTGCCCGACAAAATGACTGCTTTGGTTAAATGGATAAGCACGAGTGTTGAGGACAAAAGGTTACCTAATACCCCCCGTATAATTGTAGTTATTGAGAATCTAAAGGGGAGTGTCAAGAATTAAAAGTTTTCTTTTCTTCTACTACAGTTCTTTTATTCCATAACAAAGAGAAGAATAAAAAAAGAAAAGAAATATAGTAAGGCAGGTTGTAGAAGGCGCCAAGTATTCATAGACGCACGGGCGTACTCGATCAAATTTTACGGGGTCCTAAAAAAAATTCATTAATAGTGAAGTAAACGTTTATTTATTTTTATATTTGCCTTGTGGTATTTTCATTCTATTTCGATGTAAAGTTGCATGTTTTTCCGCGTTAGCAAACTTATAATCATCGTACACAAAAGATTATGTTCATTCATAGAATACCGAGATCAACACCTGCTGCTTAGTCATTATTTTTTCTAAGTTACTAATTAAAATGTATTGGTAGAATTAATAGAATGACCTTGAGAATATTTTCAGAATTTGGAGTTTGACATCATGTCTCATACAATTTATAATGTTAGTTGATGTATAACTACGGGATTCTGTTTAATTACAGTGCACTTTGGAAGCGGAAAATATACCTTGGTGTGTACAAAGTCGAATTTCCTATATACAAGGTGTAATCAGTTTTCAGTAGCATACGAATTAAATTCGAACGAAAATTCGAATACGAACGCCAATTTTAATTCTTTAATGGTGTGAGGAAAAATTTCCGTACACGGATAATTTGTTCGAATAAACAGTTTGAGAACTTCTCTTTTCTTCCTTTTTTGGTAATATTCCAGCGAAGAAGTTTCTTCTTTTTTGTTCGTGATAACCCAACCTAACACCTCGCGATAACCGACTTTTAATAAATATCTTTGAAAACAGGAGGAAAATATTCAAACAAAACATCTTTTCAGTTACTTTATATTATTATAAAATGTGGCCAAGGTTGTATTGTATTCGTACAAATTAATAAACATTAATAAGATGAATAAAAAGTACACATAAAGGATTTTCAAATTCTCTCATCATAAGAAATTTTGAAAGCCATTTTTCCATATAGAGATTTATTTAGGTATTTTTTTTTAAATCTACCATACATATCCCTCGTGTTAAAAAAAAAGAATGATTCGGCCCACATTTATCGTATATTAAAATCTAAGATTAGTGCCTTTTAATTTACGGCCTTCGAGGCGTGTGCACTGTAATTTTGTGGACCTTTTATGGTGTTTTTCACTCTTTCGAGTCTGTATACCGTCTCCATTCGATTCAAGGGTCGTACTTTAAATCTGAACACAGTACCGGATTCAGAGCACAATTCAATAAACACGAATACATTAAAATAAAAACATTTGGGTAAAAAACGAACCCTATTACTAAGACTTCGCTGTCCGTCAGTCACTAGGAAGTATCTCATGAGCCGTTAGAGTTAGAATGTTGAAATTTTCACAGATGATGGTATTTCTGATGGTGGTTTTTTTCTAAG
>CAJUYI010002285.1:0-33794 GCA_910591695.1 Galerucella pusilla
AAAGGATCGGCGTATTGTGTTTATGCTTGTACGGAAACCAAACAGTGGATAATTTAAGACTTCCTGGGAAAGAAAGAAATTAGTTGTAATTTACACCCAGAAAAATCAAAATGTCTAACATTCAACACTGTGGGCAGCAATAAAAAAGAAAGTTTCCGCGCTAATGGCGTAACGTAGCCCCATTCTTTATAACCCATCATAAATTTTATAGTTTAATATTGTAAGAAACGCAACGCCATTTGTTATTGTTTCGGGTATTCGCAAAATGATGTATATTTTAATTTTGAAACTAATAGTCGGCCGACCCGATACGAGGTATCGTAAAAAATATCTCGGAATATTTAAATTCGTTGTGAAATTGTGAGAAATACAAATGAAACAAAAATTCGAATAAACACTAACTTTTTTTGTGATTGTTTGAATACTATTCGTCCACCTGCTCTGGAAAAAGCCCATTCCTTACAATAGAATGTTGGTGAATATGTGATACAAAATATGCCTATTTTTAAACTCAAAATGACAGATTATATTGCTTCAGTCGTCAGTCGTAAACTTATCTAAGACTGTGAAAGGAATAGCCATCAACATATTAAGATTAATAGTAATTATTACATTCGGTTGTGTCCATTGATATTTTTTCCAGTAACTGAAAATTGAAAGCTGAACATTTTTCCAAAAATTTCCTTAAAACCGCGAATTCGAACGAGCTCAAAATTATTTTGTATACTACCGTACGCCACTGTTACTTTTATGAATGAAATTATCCATGTCTCGTCTCCCTTACACTACACCTAAATGTTTTTTCCTCACTTCAAATAGTTTCATCTCACTTTTCAACTATAGCTGCTCTAATACATCTATTTTAATTTTATCTTTTCTTACTGAAAAATCTACACTTCTACATATTTATTGTCTTCCACCCCCTGTAGATAATTTCGATCCTAATGGCCAGTCGCTTCAATATAAATAAAAACTGAAAATGCCCTGGTTTCACTAATGTGCTAAATTGCAAATGTAATAACTCAGACGTATCTCTCTTTCTGGTTACGTCTCACTCTCTAGTTTTGAAGAGCCCTTGCCAAATGAGAGGCTGTTAGAAAATGCAACTCTCCATTAGTTACAGCTTATCGAATATCAAGAAATACTGCAGCAAATGTAATTTGTTAGTTAGTATTTGGAGAGTTGAAAAACTGCTTTAGATCAGTTGTAAAGTTGAAATTTTTTTTAATCTTCTAACTTTGGCAAGCCACTCGGGAATCATTTTTTGTCATTCTAATGATAATATCCTTTCAATAAACAAGATAGAAAATCTATTAGAGCTAGGAGTTAGTTCGGTCACTGAATTATTTATAATTTTCAAAGAATTATAGTTATGGCAAGTTTTCTATTACAATTAATACCCATTCACGACGCGACGTGCCCAAATCCAGTAACTCTATAGGAATAATAAAAAGATATTGAAGATAGGACTCTATTTTCAATATGGATTCCAGGACACACTGGAATAGAAGGAAATGAAAAAGCAGATGAACTAGCAAAGAGGGGGACTGAAATACCTTTCTGGGGGCCTGAACCCTTTTGCGGAATCAGTCCCAATGTAATATTGGAAGGAATAGGTAGAGCCGAGAAAAAGAGAAGATCTGACCATTGGAAATATCTAGTAGGACTTAAACAATCAAAGACTCTTGCGGGTGACTACAACATGTTGGGATCAAATGAATGCATGAGTCAAAGTAAACGAATTTTAACGAGGATCCTAACGGGGCATTGTCGCCTGAATGGGAACCTGAAAAAGCTTAAAATAGTGGAGAAAGAAGAATGTAGATTTTGCTTGGAAGAAGAAATCTCCTTCCACATACTCTCCAACTGCACAGCACTTCAGAATCCTAGAGCACAGCACCTGAGGGATTACTGGATAGAAGAGGAACATTCACCTAAGTTGAAGGCTGCAGACATCCTAAAATTTTTCCAGGAAATAGAGCTAAAAGGAGCTACTAGTTTCTGAGAATCTCCTGAGAAACTGAGTAGAAGTAAGGGGGCACAATAGATATTTTAGGTCTCAGTGAATGTCACTCCAAAATACATATATATATATACATATTTTTCCACTTTTGTTATATTTTATTTGAAATTTTGGGATATCACTGTATGTTTTATGGATGGTAGTTTTAATATATCTTCATAAACTGGGAAAAATAAACTGTAAAAATAATTTTCATTCGATATTGCATCGGTTTACGTTGAACCATATAAATTTTATGTTCTTAAATATACCTAATACATATCAACATTGTTCCATCTACATAATATCGATTAATTACATTAAATAAATAATGTTTTAGTGGTTGGAAAAATCGAAATGTTATAGGCTTTGAATTTTTAATGGAACTGTAAACGTTCAAACTGACAGGATTTTTCTGCCATACAAATATAGGGTTGCACCGGCAATTTTAAAGAAAAAATCTACTCAAACTTTTATTAATACTTCGAAAATTACCGACATTAAATTGAACTACATGCAACTGTGTGTACAAGATACTCTTAAAAGTTATAACGAAATTCATACAGTGATTTGGAGGAATAACCAAAAATTATAAATAACAATACAATGCAATAATTAACAAGCAAAAAAATCACTGTTCGTAAAACGAAATTTATACAGTGATTTGGAGCAATAACCAAAAATTATAAATAACAATACAATGCAATAATTAACAAGCAAAAAAATCACTGTTCGTTAGTGTACGATTGATTTGCAACGTATACGAATCCGTCTCGTGGGAAACTGCCTTAATATTATTAAGTTATTATAAGTTTAGTTCCATCTGGCGTGTATGAACCCTTCGAGAGGGTATTCACCAAATAAACAATCAAAATCAAAAGGGCAATGTTAAATCTGTAAATATATTGAATAAAGTTTCTGTTGTATCACAAAATTTTCCTTTTTGACAGAAGATTCAGAAGTTTTCTTAAGGTCAATATACAGTGTGTACATAAAGTAACGTAACATGCTAATTTTTCGATTTCCGTTAGATTTACAAAAGAAAATGGTCAATAAAAGTTTTTTCAAATAATCTAGTCCATCTGCAAAAGCCGATTAGATGAATACAGGGTGCACCGTTGCTCCAAAGTATTTTTTAAAATAGTACACCATTTTTATGTTACCTCTTATTTATTTAAAATAATAAGGCAAGATAAATTGCAACTGCGACTCAATGTGGAGAGCACCTCAGGTGTGAATTTGGAGACCAAATTAATATCAGTTCAGGGAGTAGTCTTACCGGTTCGCGGGTAATCCTACTTTATTTAAGTTATTGAAGTTATATTGAAGTTATTGAGATAATAGATGGAGTTAAGAAACTAAATAAATTTAATAAATCAAGTTAAGAAATGTAATTAAAGTTAATCAAGAAAGGTGAGTGGGCGCCACCCTGAATAATATTAGTCGACTTGTTTTTCACCTCACCACTCTCTATCAACAAACCTGGAAATGTTGTAAGAGAATGAATATGAACAACGTTGTTAAATTTACAAGTTGTATAATGACTTTTAAAACTAATATCACAGTAAAATAAAAAAAATGTTGTTGTTTGTTGAAGCACGTTGTTTTACTTCGTTTTACTTTCCTTGATTTCTTCGGACAGGTCCTAGGTGTCTGTCAATCCATGGGAATTCAGTTCATGGTACTGGAATGTCACGTACTAATTGGCAGGTACAAGTTGAAGGTACTAAGTCGCAGGTACTAAGTCGCAGCTACTAAGTGCTAAGAAAAATATATTGTATCAGCAATAGTTACATTCTTTTTTTTTATGTAAAATTCAGGATATCTACAGTTATTCGGTTTACAATTGTTTAAGAAATCAAAGAAACAATATCTAAATAACTTGAAAACTCAATTTTATTTTACTACTTATTTCAATCACAGAAGGCGATAAAAAAATGTAATGAAAAATGTAATCCGGAAATAAAAGAAAAACTAGAAAAAGAAAAAGATGAAAAAAATATCGCTGTATGTGTGTATCTGGCGCTTATCACTAGGAGGAAAAAATATAAAATCAACAATCAGAAATGAAAAGCATATACGTGAATGCAACTTACCATTCACATTGAATGCACTTTAGGAAAAACAGAGTTTGAGGTAAACCTTTCACCAGTAATTAAAAATTAACCTTATTGGTTCATGGTTCACAGGAGAAAGAAAGCTTATTCTTACCACTCGCTATTAAATTGAACCATGCGATGAGCAATCGACATACGTTACATATTCCTTTCCTGTTCACATGCTCCGCTTCGAGAAAGAATTTACATATTCGTAGTGTGTTCTCAATTTCTCTCTCTCTATAGGAGAGAGGGAATTGAAATATTTGACCAATATCAGTGTATACTGATTCTCACCAACGGAGATTATCCGTCGCACATTAAATGTAAAAATTTGCCTTTCATCGGTGATCAGTGCTACAGGTTCTCGACGAGAATCACATGTTGGTGAGGAAAAAGGACTGGCTACTCGCCGTCCGGTAGATATTTAAATATTTCAATGATGGTGGTCAAATATAACGTTACATTTATATTTTCAGTTTCTCATAATCTGTTAAATTACAAATACAACCGTTAAGACCGACATTCTAGGATTCCCGTCGAAACTTGAAATCTTTGGAGAGAAACCTTAAATTTTAGCGGGAAACTTGAAATTCTTAACGGGAAGCCTGAAATTTTTAGCGAGAAATCAGAAATTTTTGCGGGAAACTCGTAATTAATTAATATTAATGGCAGAAAAACCTACTACTTTTTTGACATACATTTTTTTATAATTTTAGATTCAAACCAATGTAACTTCGGAGTTATTAAAGGTAGAATTATGCGGTTTTATTAGTAATTTATTAGATTATGGAAAACTGAAAATATATAAATGGTGTACTATTTAAAAAATTATGCAAATAAGCTATTTTGGAGCAACGGTGCATTCATCTAATCGACTTACGCAGACGGTCTGGATTATTTAAAACATCTTTTATTCAACATTTTTGTTTGTAAACCTAACGGAAATCGAAATACTTGAAAGCTATACGTTACTTTATGTACACACTGTATCAACCTACCCAGTATATAAACCATAGAAGGCATAAAAATAAAACGAACCCCATAAAATTCATTACCACTACATAAAATCAAATTAAAATTAAACGTAGACCAGAGACACGGGGCACCAAAAATGACATAACGTCGTAAATTATAAATAAATATAAATAAAATGTCTACAGACGAACTAAAAATAATAGTTGAAAGAGCATTGCTCCCATATTTTTATTAGGGGGTTAAAATATTTATTGGCTTTATACGACAACGCATATAATTTGAGAAGCTACTACGATCTTGGTGGTAATGGCGAGATGAAAATTGACACCGACAAACGATTTTTCTTCATTTAAAAGTAAAGAGAAACTGATTAAAGAAAAAATTAGATAATAAAAATAATAAAAGGGTTCAATAAAACTAGAAGTCCAAACCACAATATTTAATCTTGTCCAGCAAAGGACAATTAGGTTACTACTAGTTTCGGTAAATAATTACCATCATCAGGCTACAATAGAAATATAAATGGTACACTTAATATAAAGATCATGAATTTTTGCTTTAAACAGAACTACTTATCAAATAATGTAACAGGATGTTCAAAGTTGAGAATACAAATTGAGAATATAAGATTATCAAAAATTACATTTAAAATTAAAAAAATTTAAAAATTACATTAAAATTTTGTTGACATAAAAAGACATGAAAGAAAGAAGGAAGGAAGAAAGAAAATTGGAACTATATGAAACTTAAAATTATTTCATTCATAGTTCCAATTTTCTTTTCTTTCCTTACCACATTCCATAAGTTTTTACTTATTATTTCAATATCATATTGTAGTATGGTTGAAATAATACTCTTCTTGGTGTGCGTCATCGATTGTGACGTATATCCGGGTTTTCGGCATGTCCATTATTTTATTTGCTATTTTGACATATAGCTAACCTTAAATTTGATAAATAAAATCATCAGGATCGTATTAAGCCAAAACCGAGAAGGCTATAAAATTAATAATTACCAGCTTCTTTTTTTAACTGAAAATACTTCAGAACCTTCAAAGTGCTGATGTTTTTTCGTGTATCTAGGCATATTTTTGTATTATTTAGATAAATATAACAAAAAGATTGATATTCACTTCTCATAAATAATAATTGACCGTAAGCAACAAAGTACACGCCTGACAAGAACTGTCAGTAGAAAAAGACGTAAGACACATTGCCGCTACGAAAGTTACGCCTTCATAGTATTTTAACCTCGCGATTGACAGGTTGCGCTGGCGCGTAATCTAAACATCAACCAATCAAATTTTTGTAAGTCAAAAATTAGGGTTAACGTTTGTAAAACATTCAAACGGTTCATTATTGTGATATTTTTATTAGGATTAATCACAGACCTGCCTTTTTTTCCATTTCTTCCTATGTAATGTGATAGAAGGAGATTAACAATCGATGACGCACACCAAGAAGGGTATAATTTCAACTATATCATACCTATGAGTAATTTTTAATGGCAATAACTTTGCGGTCTTTTTATTTCAACAAAATTTTAATATAATTTTTAAATTTTTTTAATTTTAAATGTAATTTTTGATAATCTTATATTCTAAATTTGTATTCTCAACTTTGAACATCCTGTTACATTATTTGATAAGTAGTTCTGTTTAAAGTTTAACAAAAAAAAATTTCATGAGATCTTTAAGTATATTAAGTGTAGGTACCATTTCTATTTCAATAGTAGCCTGATGATGGTAATTATATACCAAAATTAGTAGCAACCTAATTGTCCTTTGCCGGACAAGATTAAATATTGTGGTTTGGACTTCGAGTTTTATTGAACCCTTTTGTTTTCAAAACCACAATAGAGATATGGATGAGCTCTTGGAGTTAAAAAAAAATAATTGCCGACGAATTATGCGTTGGACTTAACACTGACAAATTCCCACTTTTCAGTTAATTATTTTATGTACAATTTTTCAAGTAACATCACTGGTGGTATTATAAGAGTAAGCAATATTGTTATTACGTCGCTTTATTAATATATAATGAGTAGTAAGAGAGAGAGAGAGCTCTGAACGGGATTAGTGTTATTACTTTTTCATGGATAGTGGCTTGTAACGTTTCTTGAGTAAACTTTAAACCTCAGCTCGATGAATAATTCACAGTACAATTTGATGTCGATGCCATATTACCGATATACTATCCCCGAGATAATTAAATTAAAACCGATTTCTGAGATGATTTTATAGGTTTAAAAACAACTGTACATTCAAGAGCCAAAAATAAGTATACTTTGAAAATATACCTTAGGTGATTGACATCCATTGTCTTAAACAGAAGAAAATAGTTCAATCGAAAGTGAAACTGGAGCATAAAATGTTTCAAACCAGCATAAATATTCAGCATCATCATTATCTTCTACTTCTCAACCTCACGCCTCTACATATAGTGGTGGAAAGCGTTGCAGAAAGAACAAGATACAGACTAAGTAGAGAGGGAATCATGAAAAAACCACCTCCCCACTTCTTAGAAATCAGACAACCTGGGACATGCCACAAGATGGTCTGATGAAAAAGTATAACTTTTCAAAGAAATTCGTTACCGAATTAAGCAACAAGAAGGAATGAAATCCAAATACCATTACCAGACTTGAAAAGAATAATGGTACACAGATGGCTCAAAAGCAATTGAAGGGACTAGAATAGGAGTGTTTGGGCCAGGAAAAAAAACACTCTTTCGAGCCAGGAACTCTGAAAGCTTGGGAAAAATCCCAAGTATCTTTCAAGCGGAAATCCACGCCATAAAAAAGTGCGCCCAGTTCAATTTTGATAAAAGATACAGAAGACCGAAGATTATCATAATGTCGGATAGTCGAGCAGCAATCAAAGCACTGAGCTTTTGTGTAATCAGTAACAAAATGGTGTGGGAATGCCTAGACAGACTCAATGAACTAGGCGAGAGCAATATAGTCACCTTACTATGGATTCCAGGACACACTGGAATAGAAGGAATAGAAGGAAATAAAATATCAGATGAACTAGCAAAGAGGGGACTGAAATACCTTCCTGGGGGCCTGAACCCTTTTGCGGAATCAGCCCCAATGTAATATTGGAAGAAATAGGTAAAAGAGAAGATCTGATGGTCATTGGACAGATCTAGTAGGGCTTATACAATCAAAGACTCTTCTGGGTGACTACAACCTGTTGAGATCAAATGAATGCATAAGTCAAAGTAAAACTGCGCTAAGAGTTTTAACAGGGATCCTAACGGGACATTGTCGCCTTATTGGGCACCTGAAAAAGCTCAAAATGGTGGAGGAAGAAGAATGTAGATTTTGTGGCATGGAAGAAGAATCCTCCATCCACATATTTTCCAACTGCACAGCACTTCAGAACCCTAGAGCACCGCACCTGGGAGATTACTGGATAGAAGAGGAACATTTACCTGAGTTGAAGCCTGCAGATATCCTTAAATTCCTCCGGTACATAGGACTAACGGAGCTTCTAGTTTTTGAGACTACAGAAACTCAGTAGAAGTGAGGGAGCATTTCAGTGAATGTCACCCCAAAATTCATACATACATACATACATCTTCCACTTCACCAGGGGCCAGATAAGCAGTGAGGGGTTCACGCTCTCTCTGTACCCCGAGGAAGCACATTCATACAATCGGCAAATATAGGGAGGAACCTATTTGTTGGTTGTGCATGGAAGAGGATGAAACAGTTTCTCACATTATCTTTGACTGTGAAGCATTATCTCATTGGAGATATAGACTCCTAGTACTAGAGCATCCAAAGGAGGATATCTCAAAGAAGGACCTAGTGAAAAGACTGTTAAGCTTGATAAGGGCTACTGGTCTCTTCATAGAAACGGCACAACTGAGAGCACAAAAAGCCTAAGGGCTGAGGTGCCGAGGACTCTACGGCCAGCCGCAAAATGAAACGCAGCTTGGTGACGTGACGCAGCCTGAGTCACGGCGAGTTTTTGTGAACCCAAAGGTGCGTCCAGGCCAGGCCAAGCCGCGTTGAGCATTTGTGAACGTTGCAGCAACGTTAGCAAAAATAATTTGGTCTTTGCGCGAGAAACGTCCAAACCGGCTGCCCCATTCTGCAACAAACAGTTGCTCGTCAGTGTTCCAACCCGAGCGATTAGTTTTTATTTTTTTTATTTTGTGGTGAATATTGCTCGTGAAACAGATAGTTTTGCGTCAATATTAAAATATGAGTAATGCTGATATTGCAATTAACGCCACTGCATTTATTTCAATATGTGATCATGTTGAGAAAGCTCAAAAAACGTTTTGTTAACAGTTCACTTCAAAAACTTCGTCCAAACTAAACGCGCACGAGCACCGGTTTTCTTTTGATGTACCGACAACTGGCGGAACAACAACGAACACGCGCAAAGAAGATCGTTAGTGCGCGTTTGTGCGCACTTTTCCGTCCACACTGAATGCAATGCAACGTTGCAAAATGTTTTGCGCGGTTCGGAGCACCCGGTCTAGACGCACCTTAATAAAGAATATAACATGCGCATATTCTTTCGCAGCGTGTCGTGACACTGTTTTGGTGCAGAGTGACCCTGCGGAACGCAGTGTAGTTGCCGCAGTTTTTTTCAGAAGATCACGGCTCACGGTGTGTTTTGAAAACCATGGAAGAAAAATTAATCGAAGCTGTGCGGATTTGACAAGTTTTGTACGATACAAATCATGTAGACTACATGAGGACAAAATAATTGGTGAACTTTTTATCACTAAATTCTTGAATTAAGGCAAATTCTTCGAGTTTTTCTTTTTTTCGTGTACAAGCTTCTCGCTGACTTTTCATTAGTAATCTGGGAGATAAATGATATCATTTAGAACTCCAACTCGTCTTCTGAATCAGATTCTGCTACTGGCTTACTGCTAGTCGTTCTTCAGTTGAAATAGATCTTCTCATATTTGTGTCTTCTTTCTTCGTGTCATCTTTTATTAAATTGTGTAATTCAAAATAAGATTTACTCGACATGCGAAAAAAGTTGACAAATTTTTGCTCGTATTTGAGAAGATCGGGAAATAGGACATTAAAATTACGCTTTTTAAATCTTTCACCAACAATAGGATGCACCAAATGGAGTCTTTTATATTTATTTTTTCATGTTTTCTTTCAATTAATAGGTAAAGTGACAAAGCTTCTTCTATTTCCATGGATAGATGACCAATGGATATTTAAAATAAATTTGTGTTGAATTGAATCAGATACACGTGTACGACTAGTGTCTCGTGTGAAAGGTTCTTTTTTACGGCATATTAATATCGGATTTTTCATAAGTAGTTTTTATTTTTTATAAAATGTGTGTCCTGCGTTTTTATGTTTTTATATTTTTTATATAAATTATAAACAAACAAATTGAAAATTTACTCGTAGAATATTATACACAAAGAACGAATTCTGTTGGGTAAATATGCCGACATTCTAATAATGAGTTTATTATTTAAAACAGTAATATTCTCCAGACAATAGACTTATAATCAGATTAGATACAAATAGCTTTAGATTGTAGTATTTTCCAGTCGTAATAGTTACATTTTATGTACACCATTTCGAGAAATATATATCAGAGTTATTGAAATTTACATAGAAGAGGTATTTAAATTCGAAATTAGAATAGTAATAAAATAGCTTTTAAAGTTATTGTGTACATCTACAACGGCTGAAGTAACCAAACCGTATTTACATATTTATTTAGATGGAATTGTTATACAGTATAAAACGTGTACGCATGACTGGCGAAGTGTGAAAATTGTTAAAACGAGGATTCGTGTCGTTATTTGTAAATTGCCTTGTATTACAGCAGCTAGTTTGTTTTCATTAAGATAATTATTGATTTTTATTCTTTTTCTATTGAATTCAAATGTTTTATGGTGTTCTAAAAATATTGTGAGTTAATAATAGAAAAATCAGTACACTAACAAGAGGTGTGGAAATACAAAAACAATAGTGTTGAGTAATGGAAAGAAGCATTAGAAACAATTTATATCCTTGAACGGTCTCCCAGTTCATCCAGATCCCAATAATTGTAGATACTGTAAAAGTAGGGTATTCGCCTCAGAAAAGCTCGTTATAGATTCAACTGAACTTAAACTGACGTAGATTGAGATACTTCGCCTGATAAGCGATAAGGAAGGACAAAAGTGTAAATCTTGGAGAAAGTATTAGTGAGAGTGAGAATTGAGCCAGAATTCCCATGATCCTTTCCAGAGAGTATATTTAAATAAACCCAATGGCACTTAAACCAGAGAGGAAACTCTTCAACTATTGATTGGGGCCCACTTCCCAACGAACCGGATAGCTGATACAATCCACTTCTTAAAGTTCCCGAATATAGAGCTGCCTTGGTGGCGGATTGAGAAGTGGAGAGGCGGCGAGAAGTATCGTCAAAGTTAGTGAACATATGTAAGTTTTCATGATTTTCATTATTTTATTTTCCAATAACACTTGTGTATAGCAATAGGATCATTTTTTGAGGCTTCGACCACACATATTATGCTTCAGCCCAAAGAGATAGCTGCTCTCTGTTGGCTTATTGTATGTGATTGTTCTATGTGACATCGACATATACTCCAAGGAATTTCATTTAAGCGACAAATGGCATCTCCTATCCTCTAAGCTCTACCAGTTGTAGGCCTGGAAGTGCTGCCTTTCTTATAAAGTTGATGATAACTTATTTTTTTAACATTGACGGTCTATCTATCCTGTTTACACCAGTCATCAGCTAGCTTCCAGCATATCTGTCATTATCCAAGGCTTCTTGACAGTTTTTTGTGGGATCACTTGGTTTGATGGTAGCTAGTCCCAGAGAAAATATTACCATCCTATTCTCCAGTAATGCTTTAATCCATCCACACATCGCAGTTAGTGTATATTTTGGCAAGTTTATCTGAAGCTACGGGGCATCGGTAAGAGGCGAGGAAACATGGCGCATATCTGTCATAAACGTACAAATGGCGTGCGGTACCTATTTTACCAAGTAAAATTGAAAATACAAAGGTCACTGACAATACCAACGCCACTGGATAAATCAATATCAGTCAATTATGTAATTCGGAGGAAGTTGTAATAATGGTTTTCGTACAACGCTGCCAGAGCTTGAAGAAGCCCATAACAAATTTGGAAAAGTGCCAATTTTCTAAAATTCATAAATTGAAAAAATAATGTTAATAGAAAAAATCCAAGGAAACAAGCACATTAAGGAATTAACGTTCAATCTTATAGTTGATATTGTTAATAATAAACAGTCCCTTTTCTAATTATTATCACTACATACTTAGCACTTTAGCTTTTTCATAGTTAAACGTGGCAATATCGAATATTTTCGACTGCATTCCTTTCACGGCTTCAGATAAATTTGCCAAAGTATTCTTGACGCATTCACTAATAAGTTGACTCAATGTCATATGTAACATACATGATATTAAAAGGGAATTAAACATGAAAAACTTAGTCTTATTTATTTGGAATACAAAAAATTGTCTGAAAGTGTGAAAGTATTGTATACTGTTCAAATACCCTGTGTACATTAATCGTTTTGATCGGCAAATAATGGCAACAATAGGCATAGCACGTGCATAGATAAAGTAGCGATGATTCAGTTTACGTATAAGGGCCAGCGTAGGGATGCTGTTTAAACATTATAATTAAACAAAACATGGTTTCCAGATGACGATGTACAACGGTGCACATTCTAACGTAAATACTAATTCGAATACATGCAAATAGATCGTTTGCGTACGAAATGACATTCAGGGTCGGATTTAAACGTTCAGAAAACGATACAATGACCAAATAATTATTATAAGATATGAATTAACTTTGTAATGTAGCTGCAGTACTTTTTCCACCGATTTCCCATCATCATTGTGTCGAACGGTTTTTTCAATAGTCACCTTCACGTCACCTTTCAGATGTCGACAAACGTCACTTGTTACTCCAAAAAATTATCTCAGAGAAAGGAAAAGTATGTATAACTACTGAGAAGTACATAACCACTCAAGTTCTTGGTGCAGCAACCGCTGTATTATCAAGCATAATCAGTTTTAAATAGTTTGAGAAAGTCTAGAAACTAGGCGAGAGCACCATCGTCACTCCACTGTGGGTTCCAGGTCACAACTAGCAAAAAGAGGAGCCGAGACGCTTTTTGGGGGCCAGAACCCCTTTGCGCTATCATCACAATTAAAAGGCAGAAGAGAGAATCATTCAATTGCCATCTTCACAGACAGCCAAGCAGCGCTAAAGGCACTCAACTACGTAGAGATCAATTCTAAGCTAGTATGGAATTGAGTGCGGACCCTAAGCACACTGGGGGAGCGTAGCAATGTTACGGTAGCCTGGGCACCGGGGACGAGGGTCATAAGGGCAACGGAAGAGCGTATGAAATCGCCAAACAAGGCTCATCTATGCCATTCGTTGAACCGGAACCCTTCTGCGGCGTTGCAGAAACCATAACAAGAAAACAAACGCCCACAAATATCTGGAATGGTGGAGGAACTCACCAGGACAGAGGCAAGCGAAACAGTTCATATTAGAACACCCGCCAAAATGTACAGCAGATCTATCTATCATCTCCAATGTAATATTGGAAGAAATACGCAACTCCAAAAAGAAGAGAAGATCTAGTATACCTCAGACAGTCAAAGATACTACAGCTAGGTGCACCTGACAGGAAACTTTTGTCTGAATGGGTAAAAGGGTGTTTCAGTCTTCTTTGCTAGTTTTTCTACTATTCCATTTCCTTCTATTTAAGTGTGTCCTGGATTCTACAGTAAATTGACTCTCCGATATTATGACAACCCTTTGCCGTCTGTATCCTTTATCACAATGTTGAACTGGGCACACTTTCCGCTTGAGAGATTCTTGGGGTTTTTCCCAAGCTTTTGGAGTGTTTGGCTCCTGATACGTTGCCCTGTTGCTTCTATTGCTTTTGAGCTTCTGTCATTGAATGGCATTCCTTCCAATTCTGGAATTGGTATTTGGATCCCATTCCTTATTGTTGCTTAAGCTCTCATTGTTCCAATTGTTTCTCTGCACAAGGGTGGCGAAAAAAATAATACTAGTTACTATAGATAACTATTTTTATCTCTATATTTTATCAATTGTTCAATCATGCCGCTTTATTTATAAAATGTCTCCCTCTCTACCTGTAATGTAATAAGAACATTTTCAGATTATACGAGAAATTTCCAAATTGCATTAAAAAAATATTTCAAATGAATTATTAACGTAATTTTGTATAGTGAAACTATGTATAATACAGAATATAACAATCAGAAAGGAAAAAAAGAGCTTAATCCTTTTATAGTATATCATTTACCTCAAGGACAATTATGATTCTCTACGGTCAATTTAAGAATAACTGGAAATGTTATACAATTAAAAACACACGAATTTTACTCTTGTTAAACCTTTTGAGTCGAATTAGTCCCGTAAATGAATAATAAATCGTGAACATCAAATGTAAAGTTCTTTATATATTTACACTCTCGGATGGGGTCCACGTATGTATAGTCCCTGGGCCGATATAATAAATATTTCAATAAGTTACTTTATTTGTATAACTCGAAAAGCATATTATGCAAGAATTTTTTCTTATAGAGGAAAATACAACAATTCAAAAAGGTTTTTGGTGTGTTAGATTTAAAAAATTGGGAGGGGTGACCACAGAAGGGAGGGGTTAAAGTTTGTTACGTCTACATGTGCAAAAAGACGTGCGTTATATGATTTTTGACTTTTTTTTTCAAAACTTTTTTCATGAAAGTGATTCCTCAAAAATTATGTGGATAGTGGATAGGCACTGCTACTAAAAACTTCTCAATATATTCGTGAAATAAGATACACTTATTACTCGTTTGTTAAAAAAATTTCTAACGTTTTTTATAAAGAAAACAGAAATTGGAATCTATATAATTTTCCACCTTGGCTCATATAGTAGTCCACTCGAGTCTTTATTTGCTTTTATGACAATTTATTTTGTGTTCTTCGAGCTCAGTCGAATTATATAGCCGCATATGTCCGGCATTTCTATGTTATAGAATTATAAGTAAATGCGATTTTCAAAATTGAGAATTTTCAACAAGACTAAACGATTGTGAATCGTTTGAAGTTTGAATATACTTTCATCTCATGGGATTGGTTTTTACAAAATATACTTCTGCTATTCAATTTACCGGCATTTTATTTAAAGAATCAACATAGAAGACTCAATATATATAGTGTAACTATTGTTAATGTGATGATCCATATTTTTAATCCCTTTGAAGGAAAAGCCGCCAAATGGCGTGCATAAAATTCTTTTATAAATTCGAATATTAAGAAATAATGCTTTTCAAATGTAATTCAAATTAATATAGTGGATTAAAATTAACCTGCATAAAATATGTAATACAATTCAAGGTCATCACATTGACATTAGATACACTATACATAATTATTTATGATATATCTGATAAAATATGAAAAATGTACTTTTAGCGGAGAAAGAATGAAAAATATTTGTTAGTGGAAGTAGGTAAAAGTGGAACATACCGAAGAGGAGGGACAGAAAACTAAGAAGAAAATATGCAGGATGGGGGACTTTTTTTAAAATTGTTATATTAAGTACAAAAACAATAATTGTTTTTCGAGATTTCTTCGTAATGTTACCTTATTCTGTCGAAAACACGGGTCACTGTATCTCAAGATCTTCTGAACAATTAGATCGCTTTTAGACGAGACATTTTGTGGCCGGCTACTAGTGTCTAAAAAGAAACTCGTGGCTAAAAATACATTAAAATAAATAGACGCATTCACACGAGACACAGATAAGGAATACGTGTCCGGCCTATTTATATTCATGTATTTAGAGCCGCGCGATTCTTTTCAGACACTAGTAGCCGGCCACAAGTGTCTCGTCTGGAAGCGCTCTTATGGCTCATGGTTTTGCACGTTAATTGAGAAATTGAGAAATTAATAGTGCCAAAAACGACAGCCTTTCAGGAACTGTCTATTTCAAAAATGGTAAAACCCAAGAAGTTTGGTATCTGTTGGATAGTATATCCAGAACCTGGTCTGGCAAAGGAACGGTATATGTAGGAAATTGTCTTTATCAGGTACTGTCTTTATTTGGGAACTCTAATAGCCCAGGAAGTGTAATTTCCCATGGATTGTGACCCAGGAATTGTGTTAAAATATGAAGTAATTATACAAAATTAAAAGAAAACTACAAAATGAGCCATATTTGGATATCTATCCAGATAATTATACAATTTTTTTAGTTACAGCTTAATTATTCGTACTGGACCCAAAAGTGAAAAGTATATAATGTGAATTAGCTAATAGAGCTGCTGAAAATGATAATGGCTACCAACAATGCAAAAGTGCGATTCCAAGGAGTCACATCGAAAGAATTCCTCGTAAACAAGAGAGTCAAACAAGAAGACTCGATCTCCTCAACTTTATTCAATTTGGCATTGGAGAGTATCCTAAGAACAGCTAAACTAGAAAGCAAAAACATAATAACAGACCATATTCAAATTATAGCATATGAAGACGATTTAACCATAGTAGCAAATTCAAGACAAGTACTTATAAAAGCAATTGAAAAGATAGGAGAAGAGGCAAAACAACTTGGAAGGGAAATCAACGCGGACAAAACAAAATATATGATAGTAGGTAAAAAAACCGAAAATACCGAAGGGAACTTAAAAACGCAATGGCATTCATTTGAAAATGTAACAACATTCAACTGCTTATGAGTGACGATGGGACAAACAGGAAAAGAGCGGGTGCAAGAAAGAATACTCAATGAAAACCAAGCTTACTGCAGAAATAGAAAACTTTTGAAAAGTAAAGCCATAAATAAAAACACCAAAATAAAAATATACAAAACACTAATAAGACCAGTCGTCGCGTATGGCTTAGAAACAACGGTAATAAACAAATAAGACGCAGAAGACTTAAAAATCTTAGAAAGAAAGATTCTTAGAACGATACTGGGGCCGAACATAACAAGAAGAAAGAAAGAAAGAAATAGAAAGCGAGTTAAGTAATGAGACAATCGACACAATGCCTAAGATGGGCAGGACATATTATGAGACGAAAGCCTGGAGAAATGATAAGGAGAATAACACAATGGACTCCTCTATGGCCGAAAAGAAGGTAAAGACCCAGAGAGAGTTGGAGGAATCACATAGAAGATGATACAAAAAGGATGGGAATCAAAGAGTGGAGAGAAAAATGCAGAAATAGAGCAGAATGAAAGAAAATAACTTCTGAAGCCAGGGCACATAAGAAATTGTGGCAATAAGGAGTGGAAAGGGAGTAATCCACCCTTATAAATGGATTTAAAAGCGCATTAGCGTTAGCCACAATCTAGTAGATTTAAAGGCTTGATGATGATGAATGTGAATTAAAAGAATTTAAATAAAAAAAGCCGCCTGGCTTCATTGTTGACTGGTAGATCTTCCAATTGTTAAACGTCCAGCATCCTTGGAGAAAAAATAGAGTGCGAAAACTGAAGTATGTTTTTTGTTATGGTATTTTTAGACTGAGCTACTTTAAAAAAATATTTTCGTTCAACTCCAAAGTTGGGTTCGTCAGTGAAAAATGAACAAACGAAAAATAAAAAAACGTAGTCAGTTTTTAGTACATTTCGCATATTAAAAATTAATCGATTCAGACAGGGGTAGAAAATGTAATTATCCGTTTCACTCGTATATTTCTCAACAAAAGAATTCGAAAGCTCACACAAATTCAATTACGCTCTTATGCATAATTCTCTCGATGTTATTATACAGAGACATAAAAATCTATAAAATATTACGATATGAAGACCGAGCCTAACAAAAAATTACCGAGTTTAATATTAAATAATTAATTTTAATACAGAGTGCGCAGCAGTTATAAATTTCTAAGAGGAATGTGAATATTTCAAGAAGCATCGTTCTAACTGAGCCTGGTGTTGAAACTAAAAGAATTTCGCCAATAATAATCGTTTTGTTGGTGAATTTTTTTAGGCATAAACATCTCCTGAAATTATTAGAAAAAACACCGTTTGATGTAGTTCTCACGTACTGGATGTATACAGATATGTAAGCAAATATTCATCTTTGAAGAGGTGAACGCGATATCGTATCTTTGTTGTTCTGTAGCGATGATGTGCTACTTCTAGCAATGGATTGGACGGGACCCATTTTGGGAACTTTGGACATTGTTTACGCACACCAGAAGCTTCAATCTTATTAGAATTCTAAATGAGATTCCAACTCTACTTTCTACATGAATAATGTAAAAAGTTCTATGCTACTCCTCGTACATTTTAAGTTTCGATTGGTTGGCAAATAATTCAACGTTCATTACTATTAAATGACGACATTTTAAAACAAGGACTAGTACAATGTTGACGTCGATTTCTATTCGTTAAGTTAGATGGTTCGTGTGTCGTCTGTATTAATAAATAAAGATTCACAAAAGCAAACTTTCTATATAATAGCATTCATTTTAGTCTTCTATACTTCTTTGATGTTTGAACATGCTGAATTTTTTAATACTCAATTTTCTTTTATTTATTAGTCTATTAGACAAATAAAAATGCCTTATTACGTTCTACTCCTTTTTGTATAATCAAATTGAAAATAGAGAGACCTACTTTTAGTAAAAAAGATCGTAAATTGAAGATGTGTTAGATAATGGATACCTTTAAATGTCTGGAGGTAAATTTTGTCCCAGCAAAAGCCCAGAAAAGTTCCAGAAAAGTGTGATTAACACGTGCTTTAGCTGCCCATGAATCTACCCTGTTTTATGAATTCTCTCATTGTAAACATTTAAGATTTTCAATAAAATTCAAGTTTTTCAAAACCCATCTCATTTTATGGCCAGTTTTATGAAAACCTGGAGTCTGACTTTTTGACATTTCTTCACATATTGGCTAATATCTCGGAAACCTTAAGGTTTGCAAGGTTCTAGTCTACGCCATTCGATTCAGAATTGAATTTTATATAAAAAGAGGAATTTTGAAAATTATGAGTCTTCGCGAATTAGTAAAAGTTTCGGTGTGGACTTGAAAATTTTTTCCAAATTTGGTATACTGTGGATGAAGGATACAGAGGACCACACCGTCCCAACGAGTGACTAAGACCGAAGATAAAGTCAGCTACTTCCTGCGATCTATAAGGAGTACCTACAGGCTCCAGCAGGATGACAAAGAATACCTATAGGCACCAACAGGACAAGGAAAACAACGAAGCCAATTCCAAATGGAACAAAGCCAGGAGTCAGTACGCTTAAGCGACAACCTAGAAAGCGACGACTAAGCAACAGATTCTGGTGCCAAGACTGTTAGCTTCCTTGGTAGAGATCCTTAAGAAAACCTACTTAGTCGAAGGCACTACATATACAAAAAAATATGTGGCGGTTGATTCAGTGGTGCCACCGAACTATAGTATGTACAAAAAGTACGAGGAGTAATAAACCCTAATGAAGTAATGATTGGTTTATCACGTCCGGCTCAAGAATTCCCTCGAATAAATGGGTTTGGTTGTCGACAGGCAGAAATTTAGTATACTCAAACTGGAATCCTGGAGAACCTAATAATGTTGTTAAAGAAGAACAATGTATTGCCGTAAATGTTGTTAATAAACAGTTGAAATGGTACGATATTCATTGCTGGCAAACTTTTTATTTTATATGTCAAGTGTCTTGGAAGAAGAATGATAGGAAGATATTGGAAATTCTCAAAAACAAAGCAAACTGTCAAAACTCGTCTAAATTTCCGGATGATAAGTAAGCTACTTTATTTTAAAAATGTTTTATAACCAGAAGGCTAGCTCGTCGCCAGCTTTGTGACCCCATACATTCGTATAAGAAAATTTCAATTGTAAAACTGATAATTCAACCGAATTTTCAGAGTAATCTGAAAAAAATACCCAATTTATGCGTTAAACTGGAAATTTGTCAAAATTTACTCAACATGAAATTTTTTCAAATGTACCTACGCTTAATTGGCGAAATTTACTGCACAAACAGGAAATTCGTCCAAATTTGAAGTTTAAATTAAGAGATTTGGTAAAATTTAAAGTTGAAACTGTCAATTTGGCCAAATCTACAGTTATAACTATACATCTGCTCAAATCTGAAGTGGAAATTTAACCAAATTTATTGTTAAAACTGTATAGATTACCCAATTTACAGCTTAAAATAAAATTATCTAAATTACAGCTCAAATTTGGAAGTTATCGAATTTACAGCTTAAATTGAAAATTTAGCCAAATTTAAAGTTGAAATTATAAACTCAACCAAACCCATAATTTAAACTTGCCAAATTTAGGGCAAGTACAGGAGATGTCCCAAATTGGAGGTTCAAGCCTGGAATTTAAATAAAAAAAGTTGGAACTGGCAATTCGATCTAATTTCCGGTCAAATTGAAAATTTGGCCAAATCTACTGCTTATAGACAGCAAATTCAATTAAATTTTTAAATTATGAAATCAAACAATTTTATTTTGTTAAATCTACATTATATTTAACCTTAAAGTTGTGACGCGTTTCGCTATTTTAATTATTATATACCTCCATTCGTTTGAAAAAGCTACTGTGTTAGCGAAACGCGTCACAACTTTAAGGTTAAATATAATGTAGATTCAACAAAATAAAATTGTTTGATTTCATAATTTACTATGGATTCACATCAAGTAAAAGCCTCATCTATTCAATTAAACTTTTTAAGTTGGTTGTGGTAATTTAACCACATTTATTCTTAAAACTGTATAGTTCACCCAATTTACAGCCTAAACTTAAAAAAATTTATCAAAATTACTGCTCAAATTTGGAGTTTATCGAATTTATAGCTTAAATTGAAAATTTCGCCAAATTCACCACTTACATTGAGCATTTAAATAAATTTAAGCCTCGAGATAAAATTTTAACTTGCCAAATTTACGACAATCACAGGAGATGTGCCCAAATTTGAGATTTAAGCCAGAAATTGGAACTGCAATTTTAACCAAATTTAGACCAAACTTTTTATCAAATTGATATCATAAACTGACAATTTAACCAAATTTACGTCTCGAGCCGAGAATTTAAGGGAATTTACAAGAAATTTGCCCAGATGTACAGCAGAACAGTTGAATTTCCATATATTTACGGCGAAAACAGAAAAAGTTTGTCCAAATTTAAAGTTTATGAAAAGTAAAAGCCTCATTAAAAGCGATACCTACCGCCGAGTTAACATTCTGGTTTTCCTTTATTCTTGCGATGCTAGGTGCAAACATAGCAAATATATTTTTTTAGATTCCAGTTACCGGATATCCATTAAATCTGAAGAGCACTAATCCAGAGATATGTTTAAAATTTCATACGTTTCCTTACAATTATTTTTTTCAAATAAAATTTAGCATTATGAAGTATTATGTTATTATTATTATTATTATTACAATTCCCTGTGAAATTGCCGTAGTTAGTGGAGGGTGTTACCAATAGACATCGAAGAATAATATATTTGCAAAAATTTAAAATCAATTATTTCAATTTAAATTCCATCAAGTGTCAATAAGTAATACAATTACGGCCACTTAAAATATCCATCAATATTTCCAGGAGCAGAATTTCATTTGGAGTTTTAAATATTGAATGGAGATATCCTGTCTTTATTAATCTGAATTAAGTGCAATTGAAAATGTGGATATCAAAATTTGCTTTTTAAAATTCTAGACTCAAAATTAAGCTAAGACAAGTGATGCGAGGGTTAGACCACTCCTACGAGTGCAGAGAGGGATACTCCTGAGGGTGGTGCAGGCGTACAGGACAGTGGGGGGACTGGCAGCAGGGGTCCTGTCAATGTCCTATACATTGGACTTGATGGCTAGAGCCAGACAGAAACGCTGAAGAGGTGCGACCAGAGATGAAGTGGAGGAATGGATGGATGAGGAAATGGAGAGAAGGTGGGATGAGTATGAGGGCACGCTGAAAGGAGCGATTGGGAGCAGGAGAAATTGGGAGGACCGGAAATTCGGGGAGGTGAACTACTTCTTGACGCAGGTCTTTAAAGAGATGTTCAAAAACAGGGAAGAAAATATAGAGGACACAAACAAGAGCCGTGAGAAAGAAGAGGAAGAACCCCCAACATATGAAGAATTCAAGGAAATAATTAATCAACTGAAACAAAAAAGAGCCCCAGGTCCTGATCAGATCGTGAACGAATTAATAAAGTCTGAAGGAGAAAAATGACTTAAAACAATCTACAAGTTAATAACTGTAATATGGGATGAAGAAGATATGCCTATTGAATGGAGAGAAGGCTGGATAACACCAATACTGAAGAAAGGAGATCCAACAAAATGCCAAAGCTATAGATGTATAATACTGCTTAACACAACTTACAAATTACTCACAACACTTATACGACGAAAGTTAGCAAGATACGCTGAAAGAACAATTAGACAATACCAACGTGGATTTCGGGAAAATAGGTCGACCACAGATGCAATACACATTGTAACACAGAAAATAGAAAAATGCTACGAGCATGGTATAGACTTACATGTAATATTTATAGATTTCAAACAAGCATTTGACAGTGTCTCCCGAATTAAACTATTACAGGATATGAAAGAGTTGGCAATACCATCAAAGCTGATCAGATTAACAAAAATGTCTATGGAACAATCAAAGGCAAGAGTAATAACAAGAGAAGGAGTCACGGAAGAAATCTCCATTGAAACAGGAGTAAGATAAGGAGACGCCCTATCCACCACACTCTTTAACATTGCTTTAGACGGAGCAGGAAGGCAGACTGAAATAAGTCGAACAATTGCGCAAGCTTCGAAGCAGGTAGCAGCATATGCCGATGATATAGCGTTAATGGCAACAGACAAGAGAAGCATGGAAAACGCATTGTTAACTCTCATCAGAGAAGCAGGGAAAAGAGGATTACAAATTAACGAAGAGAAGACAAAATATCTCATACGCTCAAGAAAAGAGAAACCGAACATAAAAGAGATAAGAATAGGGGAAAATTGTTTCGAAAAAGTGTCAGTCTTTATATACCTAGGGGTAATTATTACCAGCAATAACAATCGAAGCGAGGAAATAACCCAGCGAATACTGATTGGCAATAAGATGTTTTGGAAGTACAAAAAAATACTGAAAGATGGAAATTTGAGTAAACAAACAAGGCTGAAAGTATATAAAGCGTCAATACGCCGAATTGTAACATATGCAGCGGAAGCCATGTGCCTTACAACCAAGGACATAAAAAAACTAAAAATATTCGAAAGGAAAATCATACGAAGAATGAAAAAGGGTCCTTACACAAAGTACGTTTTGTGGGTCACTATCAGTTCTTAATATGCGCCTCTGTTTTTTATTCTCAACTGTGCCAATCTTTTCCAAAACAAAATGATTAAAAATTCAAATTGGCAACATTTTACAGTAGTAATTTCACTATTTTTTCAATTTAGACAAAGAGCGTTAGGATAAAACTCGTTTTTGTCTGAGAATATTAATATAATTAACAAAAGAGTCAAATAAATAATGCAAAATTCCAAAAAAGGGAGCATATAACCTAACTAAACATTTATATTTTGACAAGAACAGATAAAAAATAAAGAGATGCCACAGTTCGTCTTTGTTTTACACACGTAGGCGACACCTTATAGGTACCAGAAATTCGGCGATCGCTTTACAACTTTTTGTCGCTCCAAAACGACCAAATTTGGTGAACGGAATGTGTATATCGATAAAATCGATTATTCAAGATTACTAGCTAGTGTAAACAGAATGCCACCCCAAAAGTCTTGATGAACTTCGCCAGCAAAAAGCGACGATACATTATCATGTACAATTTAAGTAAACTAGACTAAAATCATAGTCACTTCACACTTCCTAAAAAAGTTTCTCCCATATTTAAAATTATTTTTAGGATCTGGTCGTGTTACTTAACTTCTTCCTGATAACCTCGGGTGACTGTATGTTGATGACCAAGTGGACGAAGTAAAGATAATATATCAGCTGGGGAATACCACTGGATAATGTTCTATTTAAGGTCGTATTCTTTTTGTTAATTTTTTGGGAAATTAAACCACAATCTTTTTCATGTAAACAAACACACTAATTACAAACGTTATTTGAAATTTAGTTCTACTGAGTAGTAGAAATGACAATCTGCATCAAAATACTTGATTTCTATTGTATTAGTGGAAAATCAAATTACATATATTAAGTAATTCGTTAGCGTATTGAACATTCAAAAATATCTTGGTCAAGGATCATTTAAGTCAGCAATTAGACATAAACTCTTTTAACAATATTTAATATGAATATTTAATATATCGCACCTTTGGAGAAACAGTGGAACAATTGCCAACATTTTCAAAAATGAGTTGATGACGTCTCTATCGGCTACAACAAAAACACAAATGTAACAAGTACTATATGAAGATGGAGAAGGGGGATATATCCGATGGCATGGACGCTAACAGCTGATAAATAAAAGTTGGCAGGAGAACACCCCACACTTGGTAATTTTATTTTCCTACAAGAAAAAAAGACAACGGATGCTGCAAAGCAAGAAGCCAAGAATCAGAGGAAGAGGAACACTGATATTTTTCCAAAATACCACAACTTCTATTATAATACTTTATTTCGAAATTTTGGGTCATTAAGAATTTGTTTTGAGTTTATTTTCCATGCATCAAGTATAAATTTAACCATGAATTTTTCTTTCAATGCCCTTTCTGTTTATCATAATTGAGAAAATTGTCATAGGAACAATGAAACATTTATAACTTTCTCCAAAACTTCATGAATTTACTTCATGAAGTATAAAAAAAATCAATTTTGATTAATCCTTATTTCGAAGATAAAATAGAGTAATTGTTGGAACGAGAGTGGGTTATTATTAAATACATTACACTTTCATAAGAAATTTTTCAATTTTCAATTTTTGTCTTAATTCTGGCTAGTAGTGGAAAAAATGGTAGGTATCTACACCATGGTGGTGAAGACATTTATAGTCACTCGGGACGAAATAATTTTTGTTCTTGATCAATAATAATAGTCTTTACCACCTTGGTATATAATATACTATTATTTGTTTGCTATTATTCTATTGAATGAACTTTGAGTAATTTTGCTTATATTCATAATAAATTTGGAAATCTTTTATTAATAATTCAATGTATATGTTACCGTGAAAGACCGAAAGTACTGAATGTCAACATTCGCCGGTGGATGTCGACAAATGTCAAATGCCTTGGTGAAAGTCCGAACATTTCTTAATTCTATTATACATTCGGACTTTCACCGGTATATGTCGACAAACACAAATGAGTTCCGGGAAATCTCGAACACTGCAGGTCGCGACAAGTTTTTAGACGGTTCCAGCCCCTTGTTTCAGTTGGCTTTGTCTTCGTCAGTCTAACGCAACGTTTGACAGCGCTCCCTAACCTAATTTAATTTTCTTATTAGAAATTATAATTTTTATTCAATGGCTACTACAGTGAATCGTGATAAGTTTTTTGAAAAGTTACATGCCTTAATTGGAAGTAAACGAGAAGACAATTGTTTTTATTTTTCACAAGAAAAGTACTCTAAAATCGTTTCTGAAGTAATTTCTGCTAAAGGTAAGTGTAGTACACCTTTGGACGTTTAAAACGTTTTGACATTTTGAAAGTTAGTGATGGAGAAAAGTTAATTGTGCCATTAAAACCAGGAGAAACAAATATCCAGTATTATGTCACTAATGATGAGTTGTTTACAATACTTTCTGAAACTCACAGGAGAACAGGCCATGGAGGAAGAACACGAATGCTTAACGAATTGCAAGTTAGATACTAAAATATTACTTATTAAGTTGTAATGTTGTATTTAAATTTGTGTAAACAATATCAAATGAAACATAGTGTGCCTAAAAAAGGTATTGTTGTGAAACCAATGCTCAGTTCCGAATCGAACTCTAGATGTCAAGTCGACTAGATAGACTTGCAATCACACAGGGATGGCGATTACAAGTTTATAATAGTATATCAAAATTATTTAACCAAAATTGTCCAGTTACGACCTTTAAAAAACAAGAGATCGGAAGAAGTAGCAAATCAACTTCTCCAATTTTTTTTTAAATTTGTTGCTCCCGCTATATTGCATTTGGATAATGGCAGAGAGTTCAGTAATCGAGTCATATCTGAACTATGCGCTATGTGGAAAGATGTTGAAATAGTGCACGGAAAGCCTCGTCACAGTCATACACAAGGCTCAGTTGAAAGAGCCAATCGGGACATACAAAATATGTTAACTGCTTGGATGCAAGACAATGATTCAAATGGGTGGACAGAAGGTTTGCCGTTTGTCCAATTCGCCAAAAACACAACTTATCACGAAGGAATACGTCAGAGTCCTTATGAAGCCCTGTTTGGCGTTAAACCAAAAAGAGGTATAACATCGTCATCACTCCCTCGAGGGCAAATTTCAAACATTGAGACCGAAGAACAGCTAGAAGCTTATGTTGAAACAGACATGGATGATGAAAATACCATTGGAGCTGATCCGCAACCTGGCACGTCTTCATCTCAAGCACTGACAGACCCGCCACTTAGCACATCTTCATCTCAAGCACTGACTGATCCGCCACCTAACACATCTTCATCTCAAGCACTGACTGAACAACACGAGCTAATTTCTTTAAAAAGAGTAGCTGCAAAAGAGAATCTTCTACTTCAAAAACCTCAAAAAAAAGTTTCCTCCTGCCCAAATTGGTGATACCGTAAGAATTCAAGTCCCTGATGTCGACCGTGGTCGTACAGACCCTAGAAATTTGTTAGCGGTTGTTGTTGGAATAGAGGAATCAGACTTTTATAAATTAGCTAACAAAAATGGTACCTTGAAGCAGCTTTTCACCCGTAATCAGTTCGTAATTTTTGAAGAAAAGTTACTTTCCATGGACGAAACTTCAACAAAAGAAATGTCGCTAAGAGAAGCAGCTTCTGCTAATTTAAAAAGTGGAGGGCAAGGCTATACACGTTGTAACTGCAAAAAGAAGTGTTCCACGACTAAATGCAGCTGTAAAAGCAAGGAACTTTTGTGCAATTCGAAGTGCTACGGTAGTTTAAGTTGTTGCAATAAATAAGATATTCTTATTTTTTATATTTCATTTTATATTTTTATGTTCTACTGTTTGTTTTGAGTTCAAAAAAGTCCTTTTCCCATATTATTTTTATAAATAAAGACCTATGGATTTTTTTGGTTTTCATTTTAGGAAAAATTCTTTTTAACATACACCATGAGTGCATCCTGAATGTCGGCAATCGCCGGTGTAAATTAGAAATAATGAAATTTCAACAATATTTCGGACATACGTAAAGCAACGTTGAGAATGTTGACATTCACCGGTGTAACTCGACATTCACCAGATTTCGGTCTTTCACGGTAACATATACAAAAAACAAAGCAAGTCACCAGCAAAATGCGACGCTACATTGTCATGTACAATTTAAGTGAGCTAGACTAAAATCATAATCACTTCATGCTACCTAAAAAAAGTTTTTCGTATATTTGAAATTATTTTTAGGATCTGGACGTGTTACTTAACCTCTTCCTGATAACCTCGGGTGAAACCCAAATGGACGAAGTAAAGATAATATATCAGATTGGGAATAAATATTTAAGATCGTCGTTTTCAAACAATTATTCGTTTTAAAATCGCTAGCCCACAGTTCGCATTCACGTAAAATTAGAGTTTATGTGAACATGTTCGATAAATTTCTAATGACAATCTGTACGATTGTTGTGTTGGTTAGTGGTATTTCCGGAGATGAATATTCCAGGGAGCTTAAGGGTGAGTTAAAAAGTGTCATTTTTTCGAAACAGTAATCCCCTAACCTCATTTTTTTTGTTCATACCATGTATTTTGCTTACAGATCAACGAATTCGTTGATCTGTAAGCTTCTTTTTCCAGTATCATTTTTAAAAGAGGTGTCTATTGTTAAAGAATGTCTCCTAGTTTCAATCATGATTTATTCAGTGAGTCATTCACTAGTTATATTGAGTACCAAGTGTCAAAAACGTTACTTTAGTCACGAGTTTTCTATGACACGAGTGACCCGTGTTTTAGATACGGTTTTAGTGACGGAAGTAGAAAAATTACTATTATTATTTTCTGTTTTAGATATTTTTGGTTTAAATGCCGATCATATACCGTCCTTCGTATTAATTCATCGTGGAAACAAGAGCTACTACATCGGTGACATTTTTAAAGTAAACTATTCATTACAAGACACTACCAATAACATATTATAACAACAATACATTTTTTTATAGGGAAACTTCCTCCATTGCGAACAATTTTGTAGATATCACGGGATGAATTTGTTAACGATAGAATCTCAAGCAGAAAATGATTTTCTGGGAGATATTTTATTGGAAAGAGGTAATTTAGGAATACTGAACTCAAAAAAAGGATCTTAGAATAAAATAATTTTCCAGGTAACTCCAATGATTGGTTTATCACGTCCGGCACACGAATTCCCACGAATTGGAGGTGGGTTTGGTTGTCGACAGGCAGAAATTTAATATACTCAAACTGGAATACTGGAGAACCTAATAATGTTGTTGCAGAAGAACAATGTATTGCCGTAAGCGTTCTTAATAAACAATTGAAATGGCACGATATTCAATGCTGGCAAAATTATTATTTTATATGTGAAGTGTCTTGGAAGAATAATGATAGGAAGATATTGGAAATTCTCAAAAACAAAGCAAACTGTCAAAACTCGTCTAAATTTTCGGATGATAAGTAAGCTACTTTATTTTAAAAATGTTTTATGACCAGAAGGCCAGCTCGTCGCCAGCTTTGTGACCCCATACATTAGTATAAGAAAATTTTAAGTGTAAAACTGATAATTCAACTGAATTTACAGAGTAATCTAAAAAAATACTCAATTTATGCGGTAAACTGGGAATTTGTCAGAATTTACTCAACATGAAATGTTTTCAAATGTACCTATGTTTAATTGGCGAAATTTACTGCACAAACAGGAACTTCGTCCAAATTTGAAGTTCAAATTAAGAGTTTTGGTCAAATTCAAAGTTGAAACTGTCAATTTTGCAAAATCTACAGTTATAACTATACACTTGCTCAAATTTGAAGTGGAAATTTAACCAACTTTATTGTTAAATCTGTAAAGATTACCCAATTTACAGTTTGAACTGAAAAAATTATCTAAATTACAGCTCAAATTTGGAATTTATCGAATTCACAGCTTAAATTGCAAATTTAGCAAATTCACCAATTAAATTGAACATATAACCAAATTTAAACCTAATTTTTACAAAATTTACTGCCTAAATTAGGAATTTTACCAAATTTGGAGTTGAAATTATAAACTCAACCAAACCCATAATTTAAACTTGCCAAATTTAGGGCATGTACAGATGTGCCCAAATTGGAGGTTTAAGCCAGGAATTTAACTAAAAAAAGTTGGAACTGGCAATTCGATGTAATTTACACCTCAAATTAAAAATTTGGCCAAATCTACTGCTTATAGACAGCAAATTCAATCAAAATTTTAAAGTTGGTACTGGTAATTTAACCACATTTATTGTTAAAACTATATAGTTACCCAAATATACAGATTAAACTTGAAAAAATTATCAAAATTACTGCTCAAATTTGGCATTTATTGAATTTACAGCTTAAATTTAAAATTAAACAAATACACCACTTAAATTGAGTATTTAACCAAATTTAAGCCTTTAGATAAAATTTAAATTTGCCAAATTTACGACAATCACAGGAGATGTGCCCAAATTTGAGGTTTAAGCCAGAAATTGGAACTGCAATTTTAACCAAATTTAAACCAAAATTTGTTTCACATTGACATCATAAACTGACAATTTAACCAAATTTACGTCTCGAGCCGAGAATTCAAGGGAATTTACAAGAAAGGTGCTCAAATATATAGCAAAACACTTAACTTTCCACAAATTTACGGCGAAAACAGGAAAAATTTAAAGTTTATGAAAGGTAAAAGCCTCATTAGAAGCGATACCTACCGCCGAGTTAACATTCTGGTTCTCGTTTATTCTTGCGATGCTAGGTGCAAACAAAGCAAATATTTTTTTTAGATCCCAGTTACCGGAGATCCATTAAATCCGAAGAGCACTAATCCAGAGATATGTTTAAAATTTTATACGTTTCCTTACAATTATTTTTTCCAAATAAAAATTAGCATTATAAAGTATTATGTTATTATTATTATTATTATTACAATTCCCTGTAAAATTGCCGTAGTTAGTGGAGGTGGAGAATGTAACCAATAGACATCGAAGAATAATATATTTGCAAAAATTGAAAATCAAATTATTTCAATTGACATATCCATCAATATTACAGGAGCAGAATTTTATTTGGAATTTGATATATTGAATGGAGATATCCTGTCTTTATTAATCTAAATTAAGTGCAATTGGAAATGTGGATATCAAAATATCCTTTTGAAATTCTAGACTCAAAATTAAGCTAAGACAAGTGATTGAATGCGAAAGTTAGACAACTCCTGCGGGTGCAGAGAGGGATACTCCTGAGGGTGGTGCAGGCGTACAGGACAGTGGGGGGACTGGCAGTAGGGGTGCTGTCAAGGTCCTATCCATTGGAGGAATGGATATATGAGGAAATGGAGAGAAGGTGGGATGAGTATGAGGGCAAGCTGGAAGGAGCGATTGGGAGCAGGAGAAATTGGGTGGACCGGAAATTGAGAAAAGAGAAACTGAGTGTGCGAGAGATGTGAAGTGGAGGATGATGTGGGACATGTGTTAAGATATTGGAAGAACGAGGAAGTTTTTAAAGAAGTTGGAAAATAAACTGGGAGAGGCGGTGTATTGGGAAAATATGGTGGAGATTATGTTGAGGGGCGAGGAGGAATTGATGGAGATAAGTGGAGTAGTAGAGAGCATGATTAGGGAAAGAGAAAGACTCGACATGGCATGTGATAGGTAGGAGTGATAGAAGGGAGAAGATGACGGAGAGTGTGTAAGGGACCGCCGCCCGTCCTGAAGTATGCTAGGGTAGTGATTCCAAGGCGGGAGTAACGGCGAGTTTGAGGTGGGTTTGGTTGGTAGGCATTCCCGAGGGGAGATGAGTATAACACTGTCTGGGTACTGGTTAAGGACCTATTCGAACATGAGTTTCCCATCTTGGCCCGAAAAAAAAAAGTGATTAAATTCAGTGGCTGTTGGAAAAATGTTTACCTACCTACTTTTTATTTTGACTGTATTACAAATTAATATGCAAGAAATAATTTCGCAACTCCAACATTTATTATTAAAAGATGAAAACAACATTTTCAAGACGCAGTTGACTCCAAGATTAAAACAAGTTTGTATCTCATGGGAATACCCATCAACTTCTTAATTAATAATGTTTATCAATACAATATTGGTGATGAAATTTAGTGCTGTCTATTTGGTGTTTTTCAGTTGTGTAACGGGCCTTAATTTGGACGAAGGGGGTGAGAAAAATTTAAATTCAATCATATTTAGCATGCTAAGCAAAAAAATATTTCTTACATAACTCCTTATTTGTGTATTTGTGTCACAAAATAACTTGACTTAAGAGGTGAAAAATTCATAAGCTGCAAAATTTCTTAAGAATGAAAGTTGTACAGGGTGTTTTGCAGGGTATCTCGTAAACTAGAAGATATAGAAGAAAAACAGTTGAGATGCTATGACTTCTTTTTTTGTTAAAGTAACGATAGCATAATTGAATCTTTCGTAACTCCCTGCAGTTGGAAGATACAGGGCGATTATTGAAAACTGTCGAAAACTACAAGCTAATATAACTTCTTAATTAAGAAAAATATGAAAAAACTTTATGGAAACTTTCGATAGATATAATATTAAAGAATTCAGTGGCGCACAGAATTTTTTTGTTAGGAGGCTCATTAAGGAAATATAATGCAAACTTATGTTGTTTTAAATGGGACACCCTGTATGTTTTGACGTTTTTCTTTTTTTTTTCAATTCTCATCCACCTGATACGACATATTATATATCTATTTCCAATGTTTGGAGCTACAGTGCAAATAAACCATTTATGGATGTTATCAGGTGAAACAGCCTTGAAAAATTGAACACTCAGTAACGAAATTCAACATTTTATTATAAGGATACTGACGTGTGACAATTTTATTTATCAAAATTATAATTATTATAAGATAAAGCCAGATTAAAAAAATGAAAACAATAAACTTATGAAACAACAAGAAACATTGAAGACAACTAATCTACCTATAACTTATTTTATTAGAATGTAAAAATTACATTAAATGTTCAAAATGCTCTCCGTTTTCATCGATTAAAAATTTCTTCGTTTAAATAATCTCCAACCAATAATCTGCTATATTTACCTTCTTTGTTTTTAGTTCACTGATTTTATTTTTGGTTTTCATCTTTTTAATCTGGTTTTATTTCATAATAATTATAATTTTAATGAATAAAATTGTCACACATTAGTATCCTTATGATAAAATATTAGATTTCGTTACTGAGTGTTCAATTTTTCACCTGATAACATCCATAAATGGTTTATTAGCACTGTAACTCAACCATTGAAAATAGATATATAATATGTCGTATCAGGTGAATGAGAATTAAAAAAGGAAACGAAAAACGTCAAAATATACAGGGTGTCCCATTTAAAACAACATAAGTTTGCATTATATTTCCTTAATGCGCCCCCTAACAAAAAAAATCTGTGCGCCACTGAACTCTTTAATATTATATCTATCAAAAATTTCCATAGGTTTTTTCATATTTTTCTTAATTAAGAAGTTATAGTAGCTTGTAGTTTTCGACTGCAGGGAGTTACGAAAGATTCAATTATGCTGTTACTTTAACAAAAAAAGAAGTCATAGCATCTTAACTGTTTTTCTTCTATCTCTTCTAGTTTACGAGATACCCTGCAAAACACACCCTGTACAATTTTCATTCTTAGGAAATTTTGCAGCTTATGAATTTTTCAGCTCTTAAGACAAGTATTTTGTGACACAATGAACCTAGTAAAACTAATAATAAATAAGGATCTAGTCTTTCAGCGCAAAATATTCTTCAACTTTTAACAAAACCCACCAATTTGGGACACCCTGTACATAAAAATGGGATTTTAATCGACAATATTTGTATCTCAAAAAAGCATAAAGGTAAATTTTTTGTTTCAGGTCTTTTGGACGATTCTGAATCTAAAACACCAAATTTACATTTGTTTGTGAATGGTGTGAAGGGTTATTACATTGGAGATGTTTTTAAGGTACCTAATAGTTTTTAAATTTCTCAATTTGTAAAAACAAAACAAATTTTGAATGCTTATAAATATTACTATTTCTCCAAAAATTACAATACTTGTAACTTTGTAAGTGACCTTAATTTTTTGCTCGCCAATGTATGTGACTTATTATATTAATATTTTCCCATGCAGGGTAACTTTTTCCAAGCAGAACAATTTTGTAGACAACATGGAATGAATTTGGTTAGCATAACATCGGACACCGAAAACAATTTTTTGCAACAGAAAATTGTCGAACAAGGTAAAAGTACCGGTAGGTAGTCGAGTTGTTATTAACAACAGTGGTGGCGGCAGCACTATTTTAAAAGTATATTGTGCAACAAGTGGGGAAAGTTCAACTTTTCTCACGAGTGTGGAAGTTTGTGGCATGAGCCCGAGAGGCA
>CAJUYI010002286.1:0-28059 GCA_910591695.1 Galerucella pusilla
TGCTTCCAAACAAAATGGGTCACACTGTATATATTTTTATAAAAATTGGTAAATATGGGTCACAAGTTATGGCAAATTCATAAAAAATATTTTGACATACATGGCACTTTCGGTTATACATAAATTGAGCAGCAGCTTTGTTATTTTAAATATATCTACTTCCTATCGTTAAAAATATGTTTTTTCTCAGTATTCTACTTTGACAAGTTCTTTATTTGTCCTCTCTGTACAGCTTTAACTCCAAGAATCACGGAACTAAATCAGGATAGTAGAGAGGATGAAACTGTAAGGAGTTCGGAAATCAACAAAGAACTCTAGAAAGGTATTTTGATTGAATGGAAAGTAATGGATTGAATGGGGATGAAGTAAAGGAGAGTTGCCATGATCGTACCGTATCCTTCATCGTACCAGCTCCTATTTTCCCACTATCAGTGATTCTAGAGCACTCAAGTGGCGACAATAAATACTTGCTATTGTGGAGAGTCAGTAGCAAAAGTTGCACGTGTTTGTTTGTAGTGGTTTATGTTTCATATTAGTTTATGTATTTGTGGCTGGTTCCATGTAATATTTCACCATCTTTTGTAAGCTCACAGATCCTTTTACGATAAAATTAACTCAATTTAGTACATATACTTATTTATTACACTTAAAAAATAAAAACATTTATAGATTTGGAGGTTACTTGCTCCTTGAGCGAAGTTTGAAATAACTAACTTTGGATGGTACGTGAAAAATAGTGTAGGCAAGTCTGTAGTATGCCAAAAATTGAAGGAGGAAGCATTAGAGAATAATTGTAAGACATGTCAAAGTTCTTGTGATGATGTTTCATGAGAATTCAAGGATTTTGAATTTTAAATTTAGAAAATACAAAAGAACAGCTTGCTTGAAACTTGTCATCTATTTTAAAACTTAAATCACAACAGACTGTATGTCTCTAGTCTCCAGCTTTAAGGTAAAGTTCAATTGAATTCTAGGTCTTTTCTTTTCTCTTATCCACCAGAACGTTAGTAAAGCACCTGTCAGTAGTATTCGTTTCATTCAGAATACATCTTTGATAAATTGACCATGGCAAGTTCATGTTAGTTTAATTGAAATATTTTACAAGATGGCCAGAGCAAAACGCATCTGTCGAGAGTACCTATATATATGCTGGTCTAATTTTGAACTGGTAGGCGGTTATATAGGAGAACTTATTTTCGTCTTTGTTATAAATTTAGATGTATATTAGAATTTCGTTATGTAATTTTGTTGTGAATTTACTGGAACTAACCAACACATCATTTTAAAATGTCATTTAATTAATTGTATTATATTTCGGGATAAATGTGAAATTTATTCATATTTTTAATGAAATTTAAGAAAAATAATAATTCAAAACATATGCAGCCCCTTGGAGACTTTGTGGAGAACTAGATTATAAAATCGATTATATTTTGACATTTTGATTTTGTGTTTTCCCATTCCATCCATTTCCCATATCAGTAATAGAGGAGTACAGTCTAAGGTCAGTATGGCCAACAAAAAGTGTTTTTTCTGACAAGAATGACAGTTAAGGTCTGCCATTCAAAACATAAGAATTTTGCATGCTTTTTATTATTGCGAACATCTATATTGCTTTATTAAAATGATGAAGACACCCCCGAAGCGTATATTTTGAAATTTAAATTGACTTTTTAGCTGAATACTCAACATATCGGTGGCCAATAATTCTAGGAACTTTTGGCAAGTCACCATGTCATTTCTGTTATTCTGTCACTAGTTATGTCAAATGTCAGTTATATTTATTTTTGTTGATATTCGTTTAATTGTGTATGTCCATTTTCGATTAGATTTTTTGTTGAGTTTCTAGTTAGTTGTATCTCTATTCTTCTAATTACTTTTTCCACTGACATCTGACATAACTAGTGACAGATAACAGAAATGAAATGGTGACATGCCAAGAGTTCCTAGAATTATTGGCCACCGATATGTTGAGTATTTAGCTAAAAAGTCATTTTGAATTTCTAGATATACGCTTCGGGGGTGTTTTCATTATTTTAATTTAGAAATATAGATGTTCGCAATGATAAAAAACATGCTAAAATTTTATGTTTTGAATGGTTGACCTTAACTGTCATTCTTGCCAGAAAAAATCACTTTTTGTTGGCCATACTGACCTTACACTGAACTCCCCTATTAATTCGGCTTGAAACTAGCTGCGTTTCGCCACATTTCAAGGCAATTATTAAAAAAATCGCAATTAAATTAAGAAGACTACTTCAAAATTTTGTTTTTATTTTAAAATGTGGCTGTGTATTACTGTTCGTTTTTACTAATGTTTCATCCATTAGGATAATGAAAATGCAGAATGAAGGAGAATTCTTTTGTATATTTTGTATTAAACCATCTGCTTTTATTATACGGGATGTATCTTTTAAACAGTGCGTTTTAAATAATTTTAAAACCACTTGATATTCAAAAGGGAAGGTGTTTCGGTGTTTCTTTTCTAGCTAGTTTATCTGTTATTTCGATTTCTTCTATTCCTAGAACCCACAGTACACAGGAATCCAATGGTCTGTTTCCCTTGCAACATGGTTTTCTATAAAATTGATCAATACTAAACTAGCTACACTTTTCTTTAACGTGAATTTCCACTTAAAATATGCTTACATTGTGCTTTCAGAAAGAACAAGATACAGACTAAGTAGAGAGGAAATCATTAAAAAAACCACCTCCACCCTTCTTAGAAATCAGACAACATGGGACATGCCACAAGACGGTATGATGAAAAAGTACAACTTTTCAAAGAAATTCGTCAGGTATTAAGCAACAAGAAGGAATTGGATCCAAATACCATTACCAGACTTGGAAAGAATGCTATTAAATGGTACACAGATGGTTCAAAAGCAATAGGAGTGTTCGGCCCAGGAACCAAACACTCTGAAAGCTTGGGAAAAACCCCAAGTATCTTTCAAGCGGAAATCCACGCCATAAGAAAGTGCGCCCATTTCAATATTGATAAAGGATACAAAAGACAAAGGATTATCATAATGTCGAATAGTCAAGCAGCTATTGAAGCACTGAGCTCTTGTGTAATCAGTTCCAAAATGGTGTGGGAATGCCTAGACAAACTCAATGAACTAGGCGAGAACAATATAGTCACCTTACTATGGATTCCAGGACACACTGGAATAGAAGGAAATGAATTAGAAGATGAACTAGCAAAGAGGGGGACTGAAATACCTTCTTGGAGGCCTGAACCCTTTTGCGGAATCAGCCCCAATGTAATATTGGAAGAAATAGGTAGAGCCGAGAGAACGAGAAGATCTGAGCATTGGAAAGATCTAGTAGTGCTTATACAACCTCTTATACAGACTCTTCTGTTGAGATCAAATGAATGCATAAGTCAAAGTAAAACTGAGTTTTAACAGAGATCCTAACGGGACATTGTCGCCTGAATGGGCACCTGAAAAAGCTCAAAATAGTGGAGGAAGAAGAATGCAGATTTTGTGACATGGAAGAAGAAACCTCCATCCACATACTCTCCAAGTTCACAGCACTTCAGAATCCTAGAGCACATCACCTGGGAGATTACTGGATAAAAGAGGAACATTTACCTAAGTTGATGCCTGTAAATATCCTAAAATTCCTCCGGGAAATAGCACTAAAGGAGCTACTAGTTTTTGAGACTCTCCTCAGAAACAAAGTAGAAGTAAGGGGGCACAATAGATCTTCTAGGTCTCAATGATGACACCCCAAAATAGATACATACATGCTTTCATTTGTTCGAACATGTAAAATTCAGTTTGCTGAATTATCTACTGTCTGTACATCATCAAAAGAAAGCTTGTTTCGCTACAAATCCATCCATTTTTCAATTATTTTCAAACGTAATTATTTTACAAAGGGAATTCTTAAATAATGGAAAGCTGTTCCAAACAATGGTATAGAAGAATCGCCTTGTATTAAAACCAGATCACGGATAATCAGTATAATTGTCAATCAACTTAATAAAGATAAACATCAAAAATGCAATCGTACTTACAAGTACAATATTATAAACTTGATTACAATACAATTCGCGCCATATGGTGCGTTTTAAGCTTTCTCAATCCGGCTTTATATGGACGGTTTCTGTATTTGTAACAAGCTATTTTGTTGTTAATTGTTTATCCATGTCACTTCGACCTTTATTTTTATGGTATACATTAGAAAACTTGTTTTTTAGCGACGAATGATGTTTTCAAGGTTTTTTTTTGTTACAAGACCCATAATTTCACGGTTTTGACACATGGGGCTCTTCTTTTACCATTAAAGATTAGTCGAGCCTATATTTAATATTTTTTAAGTGGACAGAAAAATTTTTCTCGCTCCAAATAATGTGATTTAATTCACGGAGAATATTCCAATCACATATTTTCATGAAAAACTAAATTTTAATTTGTTCAGTTTATACAGAACTGCACTGGAACTACTGGAAGCCAACTGCAATCTGACTACCATGTTTCAATGAAGTGGAAACACATTCTTCAAAACGCTACTAACGTCTAGGTGGTCACGCAGCATGGCTTCCCGAAGATGAACGATAGGCGCCAACGTTGTCAAATTTAGTAGTAACATAACAATATTGAAGTAAATATGTAAATATCAGAAAATAAGAAATAGAAAACTAAAAAAAACAAGAAAACCCAGGCCCAAACCCGGTTGATCAAAGTGTAACTATGTATAAAAATATCAGAAAATAAGAAATAAAAAACTAAAAAAAAAACAAAAAAACCCAGGTCCTAACCTAAGCTCAGTACCCTACCAACTGTGCCAATCTGCTCACATTCAGTCTCATCGAATAGAAGGCTGAAGGCTGAAGGCTGCTTGGACGCATGCGCACCTCAACTACTAAATTTGGGGAGTGTCGAGATTCAATTTAAATCAAATTTGACAACGTTGGTGCCTAGTCGGGTAAATATGCTCTCTTTCGGCAGCCATGGTGCGTGACCACCTAGACGCTAATCAAAACGCGGCAATGACGCAATCGCCGAGCGTCTTGTGAAGTATCTGCACCAAGTTAAGGACGAGGCCACGCAGAACGCGAGCGTGCAGCGGATTCATGTCGTCCCGGAACTTAGATATTGAAGAGTCTGTCAACGTCTTCAAAGAAGTGAACGTATTAAAATGCAAAATGCTTTGGTCCAATTCCGTAAAAAGGTTTTCAATCCGAAGGTTGTCAGTCTGAGATTCAATCACTTTCTTATCTTAATTAACCTCCCTGTACACTCCTGTTTAGTAAATTCACCAAATTAATGATTTTTTAGGTTATCTTGGTATGATATAGATAGAAAATATGAAATCAATTAATCATTGGAACACTCGATGTCAGAGACCAGTGATAAGTTTTCCGCTTTCCACACACTCGCTCTCTCTTTCTCTCTCTCTCTCGATTGAGAACTGCTGACGTCAGTAACCAGCGAAATATATTGAATTTATCGAGTGTCAAGTGTTTTTGGGAAATTCTCAAATCCACTCATACGATTTAATCCACTCTTACTGGCCAATTTATAGCTGTAAGCATTTAGTTTTCTAAATATTGATATTGAAAATAAATACAGAGCATTTTTAAAAACACTTCAAAAATCATATGTAGTCGTTATACCCCCTTTACAAGAGTTGTTACATTTAAAATATTTGAGTGGTGACTATAGGGGAAGGGGGTTAAAGTTATAACGTCTACCTAGGAACCAAAAGACGTCCTCCTTCATATGATTTCTGTCGAGTTTTTTCATTTTTTTATAAAAATGACGCCGTCAGTATTGTATATTATCCAAATTTTAACATTCTCATGGATATAAAACGACTTTATAAGAGTCTGATCATGTACAGTTTAGTATGCTGTTTGATATTTTAATGGACTCGGTTCCAGGAATCCTAAAGGTCGTTTACAAATCTATCATAACATTACGTTGTTTGAAAATCAAGCGTTTAGAACAATTTTTGTTTGTTAAAAGTCGAATTTAATAATTTATTTCACTTAATGAAGCTTCTATGTACCCACAGGTTGTCCAGAAACTTAGAAAAATTGAACGTTTAGAACATTTTATTCCAGAAAGTCAGGAAATCAAACGTTTAAAACAATTTATAATTGTTATAAGTCGAATTTACCAAATATTTCACTTAATAAAGCTTCTATGTACCCACAGGTTGTCCAGAAACTTATAAAAATCGAACATTTAGAACAATTTATAATTCTTATAAGTCGAATTTAATAAATATTTCACTTAATAGAGCTTCTATGTACCCAAAGGTTCTCCAGAAACTTAGAAGAATCGAACGTTTAGAACAATTCATTCCAGAAACTTGAAAAATTGAACGTTTAGAACAATTTATAATTGTCATAAGTCGAATTAAATAAATATTTCACTTAATAAAGCTTCTATGTACCCACAAGTTGTCCAGAAACTTAGAAAAATCGAACGTTTAGAACAATTCATTCCAGAAACTTGAAAAATCAAACGTTTATAACAATTTATAATTGTCATAAGTCGAATTAAATAAATATTTCACTTAATAAAGCTTCTATGTACCCACAAGTTGTCCAGAAACTTAGAAAAGTCGAACGTTTAGAACAATTTATAATTGTTAAAAGTCGAATTTACCAAATATTTCACTTAATAAAGCTTGTATGTACCCACAGGTTGTCCAGAAACTTGGAAAAATCGAACGTTTAGAACAATTTATAATTGTTATAAGTCGAATTTAATAAATATTTCACTTAATAAGGATTCTATGTACCCACAAGTTGTCCAGAAACTTTACAAAGCTCGTAAATCAAAGTCACAATCAGAACAATTTACTCGAAAATTCGAACTGTTTGTTTTCCCGAGTCGAAAATATTTACAAATCCTTAATTACAATAATAAATGGAGAAAGAAAAAAAATTGACAACTATGTTGATGTACCGGAATTGAATTCAGATGAGAAAAACCATCGTAAATCTTTTCTTAATTACCGCCACCGCATCTCACTGGGAATATAATCAGTTAATTTGTCATATAAATTCATCTTTGTGGATTTATTTATTACCCTACCTATAATAGTGATACCATTAAAATCTATTTTATTTACTGGTTTAAATGTAACTTTTGATTAAGATGCTCTGGAAAAACAAAACTGTTAATTAATTGTCTCCATAAACTAGAGGAATATGAAAGATTTATAAAGATATTTTAAATGCAGAAGCCAAGTATATTTCATGATTATGCATTTACCAGGATTGATTCATTCGAACTAACAGTATCTGAGGAGTTGTCCAAGGAATTGCTAGTCAGACCACGTATCACATCAGGCCTAGTACTGGAGTGTCACCTGACCCTGATCGAAGCCTGTAGCAGCAACGAAGTCACTCTAGGCTGGATCAAGGCCACAGTAAATCGAAAGGTAACCACATTGCCGACTCACTAACCAGGAAAGCAGCCTCCCAAAAATTCTTGGGACTTGGCACTTTCATTGATCTGTCGGCATCTGTCGTATGATTGACCTAATAAAGGAACATTCCCTTAAAAAGTTTAAGGGTAGATGGGACGATGCAGAGGGTTGCAGGCTTGTCAAGGAGCTGCTGCAGCATCCGGACAGAAAAGTAGCCAAAAAATACGTGACTATGAACAGACAGAACCTTTTGACAGCCACGGGTATTCTGTCCGATCACTGCCACCTACGAAAACACCTCTACAGACTGGGTCTGTCTGACACTTCACTTTGTAGAGGATGTGAACAGGAAGTTGAGACTGTCGAACACATTCTTTGTGAATGTCCGACATTCTCTCAATTTAGGTTTTCTGTATTTGGCGAGTACAGGCTAACACAAGCCAGCATGAGGGAGCTTACTTCCGGCGACGATATCGCCTACATCAAACAAGTAGGCTGGATGACGAGCTTGAAGGAAGTCTGAACCTCAGAAAGATGCACAATGGGCCAATTGTAGCCTGAGTGCTGTGGGGTCACCCACCCTTCAAAATCTTACAGATTACAGCCCACACCTTCTTGAAGACTCCTGTCGTCCAAAGCATCATATAACAAAACTGGGAATGTTGAAAGATACGATTTCTTGGTCTGGAAGTAGAGCAAATATTGTTTGTATGTATTCCGGAAGTAGTGAACCAGCAAAGTAGGTCAAAGTTATTGGACCCGGAGATCCCTGTACAGCAAAGGTGTACTGGAACGAGATACCTGGTTTAAGGCATTTGCTTGTGGAATATCTATCTTCAATGTATCTGGCGCCCTTCATTCATTCATTAATACGCTTGAGTTGGGCTCAACAGCCCAGGCACTTGAACTGAATCTTTGTACCATGTTATCTACCTACTTCCATTTCAGAAGCTTCGTGTCTTCTATATAGACCACCAGTTTATCTGGAGGGATCTGCAGTAGTTGTTATGGTTGTGATATTTCCACTCCAAAGTGCTTCCGTTTGAGTCCTTAAAAGTTCTCATAGAAGCAGTAGGTGTTTCATCGTAGAGTTCACATTTTCTGTACATAGGTTCACTAACTTAGCCCATCCTGTTCAGATGCTTCCTCAGGGTATAGTGTTCAGCCACTAAGTTGCTGTCTTCAAATTTCTCTTAACCAGCTTCTACAGCCTGGACGAGAGTTCCGTGTCTAACTTATTCAGTAGACTCTTAGTATGGAGGTCTCCTTGTGTCAGCCTCCATTTTAGTTGGTGTTCCTTAACTAGCCAGTTCCCGACTTCCCCTCTTATGTAATCCTTTGAGATTCCACAAAACGGTTCCGGACTTGTGAAGGCTCCTTTGAAGCCTTCTTTAGCTAGCTGGTCTGCCATATTACATTCCCTGCAAGTACCTCATGTGCCGGCACCCATATTAGAGATACTTTGTTGTCTGTTGAGAGATTCTTTACAGTTTTTTACCAGTTTAGACCTAGTTGTTAAACTGCTGATAGCTTTAAGCAGAGCCTGGTTGTCTTTAGCTCTTTAGATCACCAGACCTCCTATTTTCTGGCAATTACCCCAACTGTAATGTAGATAGTTGGTAGTTCTGGCTTCAATTGATTGCTTAGTTTGTTTCAGTGTTACTAAAACAGATTATTTGACGACGTTTGGAATATAAATAAAACATTCATTGTAACCATTACATTAGTGAACCTTCAAATTCTTATTTTGAAGCATGTCTACGTTATTTTACAATTCATTTATAGCGACAATATTCCGCACTGAATTTTGATTAATACTCTTGTACATGACACAAATATGTAAGTAAATTATATTGCGAAATTTTCGTATTGGTACGTTGAGTTTTTTTTATTACACTATACTTTGGCTTTCGTAAATTGAGAACAGAGTAATAACCACGTAAAATAAAAGTACCTATTTAATAATATGTTTTGATGAAATAACGACTAAATTGCGTTTCCTGAAATGAGAAAGCATATTGCTATTATGAAACCTTTACTTCTAGTTTTAGTTATTCAGTTTGTTTTATTTATTCAGAAGGATATTTACTGCTCCACGTTTTTCTAAAAAAAATAGCATAATCTAGCTTTTCTCACTTAAAATTACTTCAATTCTGACAACCGGTGTCACTGAAATGACAGTGACATTTATCAGAGATATATAGATCATAAACTTTTAGTGAAAAGGAATTCTAGAGTTGTTCAAACCACAGAACTAAATAATCAGTAATTTGAATTGAAGAGAGGCGCGAAAAATTGGATACACAATACTTACTATTTGACATGAGCACAAGCATATTTAAGAAACACTGTGCTACTAACAAATTTTGATGCCAAATAGCTGCCATTTAGCGATTATATTAAATTAAAACTTAAAACTATCGTAAATTCTGACTTATTCCATAACTAATTTAATAAATTATGAATTCTATTGTGTTTTGAAGCTTCTATAGAAAAAAAAACTGAGTATACTAAAACTGTTACTTCATTTTCCAATTGAATAATAACCAAAGCCTTTGATCCTGTAGTGTAAATCATCACATTATTTTTCATTATTAGCCATAAATGGATTAAAGGATATGAAAGCTAAATGCGGTCTTCGTTTTCCTCTTTAAGAGATTCGAAAATCGAATTCATTATCATTAGGAGCAGACATTTGAATGGAATGCCATCACCATTAATATATATTTTAAAGGGGATATCCCATTCATCTCCTAATATTAAACGTATAAAATCAATTAAATATGAAAAGAATAGCTTTGATAGTATTTCAACACTTTAATTAGATTAATTAGAAAGTGTCACATCATTTGCAGTTGCGACATCATAGTGCAAATTTGAAGTATCATATCCAGCATCTTTAGGCTTATACAACCAGAAGTGGGATTGGGTCTACAAAATGTTAAGATGAGACCATAATGTGGTGTGATGTATGTATGTATTTTGAGGTGACATTCACTGAGACCTAAGAGATCTATTGTACCCCCTTACTTCTACTCAGTTTCTGAGGAGAGTCTCAAAAACTAGTAGTCCTTTACAGGCATCAACTTAGGTAAATGTTCCTCTTTTATCCAGTAATCTCCCAGGTGATGTGCTCTAGGATTCTAAAGTGCTGTGCAGTTTGAAAGTATGTGGATGGAGGTTTCTTCTTCCATGCCACAAAATCTGCATTCTTCTTCCTCCACTATTTTGAGCTTTTTCAGGTGCCCATTCAGGCGACAATGTCCCGTTAGGATCCCTGTTAAAACTCTTAGCGCAGTTTTATTTTGACTCAGGCATTCATATGATTTCAACAGGTTGTAGTCACCCAGAAAAGTCTGATGGTATAAGCCCTACTAGATCTTTCCAATGGTCAGATCTTTTCTTTTTCTCGGCTTTACCTATTTCTTCCAATATTACATTGGGGCTGATTCCGCAAAAGGGTTCAGGCCCCCAAATATGACTTTCAGTCCCCCTCTTTGCTAGTTCATCTGCTATTTAATTTCCTTTTATTCCAGTGTGTCCTGGAATCCATAGTAAGGTGACTATATTGTTCTCGCCTGGTTCATTGAGTTTGTCTAGGCATTCCCACACCATTTTGGAACTGGTTACACAATGTGGTGTGATGGTGAAAGAACTGGACTGGTCTTGGCATCAGGCTAGGAGAGCAGCGCGTAGGAAGACAAAGCATCAGTGAGATGGGCTTACACAGAAACGTTAGGTCTAACGCTATATGTATAGTTCTTTTCCCGATACCTGAGATGGGATAATGCTATGCAATAAAGCCATAAAAGTATGAACCGTGACAAGGTCGTATTTATTTTGTTGGCAGATAATAAATTATCATCTATAAGACTTTTGGGTCATACTTTACTTACTACAAGTAAAAAGAACTATACCCCGATGACAAGAAGCGGAGCCGAATGGCTGAATGTTACATACTGCCGCAGTGAAGGTCAGCGTTAGGCTGGTCAGGAGTGCGAAATAGGCAAAGCGTCAAACTCGCCAGCGAGTGAGATGGGCGTACAGAGAAACGTCAGGTCTAGCACTCTAGATAACTCGGGGCAGAGGTTGCGTAAGGATTTCTTGGCCAAGGCTGTCCCGGATTCAAATCCTGGCGATAGCTTTGCTTTTCACTATTTTTTATGAACAAATTTGTCTGGTTAAACTATTAAATTTAAAGGTGAGGCATAATTCATCGTTAGAAATAAATCTATGTCTAGTTAGCGAATAATTAATCGCATCTTGAATACTTTAATTAGTTAACAATGTTAATTATATGATTTGTGGTTATTAAACAAGGCTTTGCGGTTTGTTTTGGTTTTGGCCGAAGACAGACGAAGAATTAATTCAAGATACATCAAACGCATACAAAATAAAGTATATGTATACCACATACCGATGAAAAAGTCGACTTTAGGTGACGCCTTGTTCCATGTAAGTACTCGATGAATGGATGTATCGTTGTACAGTTAATAGAACAGTTGTGATATTATTAAGAAATTTATCAGTTATTCGAGAATGTACCTATTAGGGTGAAAATTGATTGAATACAAAGCCGCTAGTTGGTGTTGGTATTAACTAAAATGGAAAAATGAAAAATAAGTCCACAATTTAATATTCACATTGTCTAAATTCGTGTAGTTTGTTGATCGGGTCAGATTTTCATAAAATGCACTGAATTTTTGCTGATAAACTATGTGCAAACAACGAGGCTATTGTATTAATATCTACTAATTGTACACTTTGAAAGAAAAATCTCGCGCAGAGAACGGAAGCTTCCGATACAGCTAATTTGTAATGCGGAACACGACGTTCTTCGGCCTCGTCGGTGCGGAAGTGACAGCTATTCGCACTCATCTTCAACCACTACCTTATGACTATAATATCGTAATTTTTTTTTAAATGCATCGTGTACATTTTTTATATTCTTTACGAGTCTCAACTTAACTCGCTATCGTATACAATCAAAACAGTATAGTAAGGAATTGCTTTTTCTCTTTAAAATGTCTGAAGGACGAATTCTGAAATGATAAAATTTGTATAGTTTGGCAAACCTATCAGAAGCTATGAAGGAAGTAGAAAGGGAATCATTAAAAAAAACCACCGAGGAAACAAGAACGATAATCAATATCAGTCAATAGTCGAAGCGAGAAGAAAGAACACACGCATGTGCCAAGTGGTTGCATAGCAACGGGCCCATCTTTTGATAAACGTAATAAACAAAATACAATGCAACAAACACATAAAAGCACCAAAATATAATCACTATTAATATATTGTTGATATATAATCAAAAGTCTCTCAAAAGTCTTTTATAGTTAAACGTGGCAATGTCGAATGTTTTTTGCAGCATCCCTTTCATAGGTTCTAATATTTTAGGCGAATAAAAATCAATAACCGGTAGGTAAATACCAAATGCATTTAGTCGATGTAGTTATCCACCTAAATGTTAGTTATTCAAAGTGTGCCACTCAATTATTATTATTGTGCCTCAAATGCTGCGTCTCTGTCTATCACACCATAGGTAATCATTGGTCTAATAACTCTCTCAGGCCTGGCCGAGCTGTGAGTTGATGACTTGTGCTGCTGGTGGAATCTACTATTGCTATACCGGGTGTCCCTGAATTGCATCAGATGTATTTCAGTTGAAATTCATACTTCATAAAATATTGATGCTTTTGTTATGAATAATTGAAAAAAATACCAAGTATGTGCTATCGTTCTATTCTAAATAGAAAGACACGTAATTTTCAATGACAATATACAGGGGGTGCAATTTGAAAATAAAAAGTAAGGGGTAGCTCACAGCCCTGTCAAATGAAAAAAAATTATAAGACATTTATGCGAAGGTACTTTAATGCCATTCAATGCAGTTTTTTTATTTATCGATTATCCTGTCAAATGAGCAAGATATTGCCTGTATATGATAACTTGGGACACCCGGTATAATGAAATAATCGATTCAGGATTGTGCTAAATAGTCATACAGGACCATTTTTTAAGTTATCCACTCTGTATTTGTAAGCACCCATTGGTCTAATAACTCCCTCAGGCCTGGCCGAGCTGTGAGTTGATGACTTGTGCTACTGGTGGAATCTACTATTGCTATACCGGGTGTCCCTGAATTGCATCAGATGTGTTTTAGTTGAAATTCATACTTCATGAAAATAAATATTGATGCTTTTGTTATGATTAATTGAAAAAAATACCAAGTATGTGCTATCGTTGTATTCCAAATAGAAAAACATGCAATTTTCAATGACAATATACAGGGGGTGCCATTTGAAAATAAAAAGTGAGGGGTAGCTACCACAGGCCTGTCAAATGAAAAAATAAATTTATAAGCCATTTATAGGGAGGTACTTTAATGCCATTCAAGCAGTTTATTTATTTATTGATTTTCTTGTCAAATAAGCAAGATATTGCCTGTATATGATAACTTGGGACACCCGGTATAATGAAATAATCGATTCAGGATTGTGCTAAATAATCATACAGGACTATTTTTAAGTTGTCCACTCTGTATTTGTAAGCACCCGTTGCGTTCAGCTTTCGCAGTATCGTATCGAATATCCAAAACGCACTAAATCACTTTTCCCGTTTTTTTTCTTTCAATATATTAACAACGGCGAACGTCGTCATTTGACATGTTTACAGAAAACTTTATGTTAACGTCCGTAAGAGGAATGACCCAAATAGCAATTACGTAAACAATGTTTAGGCATTGAAATGAGTTCCTATACATTTAATGTTTGTAAAATCTTTCTACAAGTTGGAGCATATGTCGCACGTATGTGTATACATTATTCTCGTGTACGTCTGGTTTGAACTGTTTTTTTTTGAGTCACGAATGAAAAAAAAAAAGGATGACAACTTCATTTCCGTTTTATGGTTCTATAACACGTGCCTCATAATCAGGGGCGAATCCGGATAAGGTTAATAATTGGAATCACAGAAATATGACTTAATTGACATTACAATTTACACGAAATAATTTTTTTCTGCGGAAAAGTCTACACTTCCGGACGCTTTTTAGTGTGGAAAGAGTAACTTTTACCACTTTTACGTACTATTAATTTTGTTAAATTGTTGTAGAGTATACTGACATTTGAATATTTAAAATATATTTGTATGGTTGTAGTTTACCAAATGACTGAAAAGTTGAGAAATTTATTGGAATTCTGCTATAATTTTTAATAGAAAAAACCTATTTTTCAATAATTTAAATGGCCTCATCAAATGAATGTCAAATAATAATAATAAATTTGTTTATATGTATTTAATAATAAATTATTCTTTATGTTAACTTTTGGGTTTTTTCCGCATGCTAGTAGAAAAAATAGTTTACCTAACACGTGCGTAAAGTGACTTTTCCTCACTAGTTAGGTAAACTACTATTTTAAACTGTACAAAAAAGCTAATAAACATGATTATTTTATTTTTATTTCCAGTACTTTCAGAATTTTCAACAAATTCTGACTATTATTAAGGGGTTTAGAGCCACTGGTATAAAATGTACCAAATTTGACCGATTGCTTATGTCTTGAGGTTTGTTTTCAAGGGACATACTGGCGCAATATAAATCTACTTGAAATATCTTTTTTAATTAATATGCACTGTAAGCTATGTACAGTCAAAGTCAAATGAGGCGCACAACTTAGGTTGAGACTGCATTATTTAAATATCTGCTATCCCCATCGAACAGATCTACGTTTTTAGGCCACAATTAAAGTATTTGTAATACATTTTAGCGAAGGCTTACCTTAAATCATTGGAACTAATTGAATTATTATGAACTTTAGTGTTTGCCTTGTGCGTTTCATTTGTCTTTGACTGTACGCCACTGAAACCACGAGTCCTCAAACTTTTTTGTGTTTATCTTCACACCGATTGGTAGAAATGATGATTTTCTACTTTCATAAGTTTTTGCTTGATAAAATGGATAGTTAATTAAATTTTTTTTGTCAAAACAAATTTAGTTAGATAAAATCTACAATATTTTTCGATATACCTCGTATATTTATCCAGATTATTATGTTTAATGTTTATTGTCCATAACTACATCAATATCCTGTGTTTTTCAAAATATTTTCGTAACCTAAAACCTCCCAAGTAATAAACCGTATAAATTTATTTTTAACCGCAGAATTCAAATCAAATTTCAAATTCCTACGTAATAAAATGATTTATAATCATCGTTAACTCAAAACCATAGGTAATAAGATTAATTTTTTTCTTAGAAGCAAACAGCAAACGTGCAAAACGTTTATATTGTTATATAATGCAATCTCAAATCAGAAGGTTAATATATTATATTATATAATACACATAAACATATTCCAAGTATAATAATGAATGTTTTTTTCTTATAGTAGCTCGTTTGTTGATATTTATTGTGAAGTTAGCATTCATTTATTCACCAAATAATCCAAATTATGCATCAATAAAACTATAATTTAACTTTAAATATCAATAATGGCGGTCTGCGAATTTAAAAACTTCTATAAGCTTGTTTCTAATTTATTGTATTACGTCATAGGGACTTCCCTGTACAATTTCCACCTTTCTTTTTTCAATTATCACTGGCAAAACCAGTTATTTTAAAATAATAGTTAGGAACGCGTTCTCAGTAAAACTAGATTTGTAAATCTTTTGTTCAGTCATCTGTCATTAATTCTTTGTTCCAATATGGTGTAACATTTAGTATTCTAAGAAGAAAAATTCGTATTTTTAGATTCCCATTTCAAAAACAATCTTCAGTTGATATAATGACAGTATATTCATATTAAAATTTCTTTCAACTCACCTAATACCTACCAAAATTAAATGATTTGAAAAAGATTTACCAAATTTAAATCATTAACATAATCCAATCAAGCTTCTCACTCTCTTATTTACATAACACACAAGGGAGTGACCTTGTCCATTTCGCACTCTCTCTCTCTGGAAGCACTCGCAGTTCTCTCCCTTTTTCATAGCTCTCTCACAGTTTTCTCAGTCCTCCTCTCAGCTCTCTCACAGTTTTCTCAGTTACCCCTCTCAGCGCTTTAAGCACTCTCGCTCACCTGTCTCTCTTTCTTTCAGCTCTGTCTCTCAGTTCTTGCAGTTTCCCCTCACAGCTTCCTAAATCACTCTAGCGCATTTCTTCCAGCCTTCTCGTTCAGCTCTCTCCCCAAGTCCTTTCCAGTTCTCTCTACAAATCTCCCAAATCTCTCTCTCTGAAATTATCTCCCAGGTAGCTCCCTAAGTCAAGTATATTTCAGTCATTCCACAGTTCTCTCTCAGCTATCTTTTCAGTCTTTTCCAGCTTTCTTTCATTTCATTCTTCAAACTCACTCTCAGCTCTCCATCTACCAGATATATTTCTTTCAATTTCTCAACTTTGTTCCTCTCTATCTCCCAGTTTTATCTTTATATTTCAGATTTTTATGCATTAGCTTACTAAGTACAATAAAAAGTTTACAAATTTAAAACTCACCTGCTTCAAAATTTTCTTTTAACCTCCTCCACTGCCTAGCTTGGTGCAATGAATAGAGGGTGATAACTAGAAAAAACAGTATGCACGAAAACACAGCTGAAGTCAACGCGATAGCTTGCCAGTCCCAAACCAAAGTTTCGGTGCCGGAAAACGGCGCTTCAGAGCTAGCTACCTCCGATGCTGCAGTTTTCGGTTCTTCTCCAACAGCATCCACCGGAGAATCGAGATTGTTTCCTTGGACGTCATCTCCGAACCTCCATATGATATCGCCTTCTTCTCTAGGAGGTTTTTGATGGTTATGCATTTGGTGTTTGTGCCTGTGGGGATTGCCGGTGTCCATGTTTTTCAGTAATTCGATTAGAGGACCACATTGGGTATCGCGGTGAAATTCACATGGTCGTAAGAGAACTGTGTTGTTTCTGCATTGAGTACAGTTCATGCAAATTTGTAATTTCGCGTTCAGGTACTGCCTTTCGGGGCAAAAAGATGCTAATACTAAGGATGAGATGCAGGATAGCACTAGGATGGGGGTGTATGTCAACACCATCACCTGAAACAAAGATAAAGTTATTGATTTAATCAAATTTCGATATTGTTATGGTTTTAGAAATGGGCGAGGAAAATTTTACAGTAGCTTTAGGAACTTATTATACCTTTAGTTTATCGTGAAAGTGCAGGAGCCTTGTGAAGGATTTGGTGTGTACAACGGTACTTTCAACTACAGATAGCTAGAGAGCATTTAACAAACAGAATAATTTGTAGTTACATCTAACAATGAAGTTTGTATACATGTTTCCCTTTTTGTATAGCAAAAGCAAGGACATTATTTGACAGACAATAAAATAAATTCGTCTAACGATTATTACTAGAGCTTCCGCTTGTTGAGATACTTAATTGCATAAGCAGTACTGACTTACAAATTCGAAAAGATATATAGGAAACACTAACAGTTATTTTTATTGGTAGATATACATTTAGGAGTTACTATAATGTATGTTACGAATTGGGTATGTATATTGTTGTTTTGAATAGCAGCACATTAAAAGTTCTACGAGGGGACATGATAATTTACATCAAAGAAATCTTTTGGATAAATATGGTGGTCAAAAAATTTACAGCGAACTGCCCAAACAAAGCTAGCGTTGGAAATACTCTTAGACCCACCTCCCCCCTATCTATTTATGGTAACAGAGAGATGACTGGTCCTTTATGAGGAGGAAAAACAATCGCATTTTTATTATCTATAATTATTCATCTTTTGACACGATTACATAAAATAAGCTTTCGTATTATTAACAAAAAACCAAAAAAAACGTTTTTTTGTTTTGAAATGTTGATAAAAATTTCATTCGCGAGTCAAAAATATATAAGGTTCATACTACTATGTCTTTTACATGATGGCACAGTCCGTTTTTACTAGGATTTTTGTCAAAAACACACTATTTTGATGCTCTATTCCTTGGCATAGGAGCAGACACCTGTTAATACACGAAAACACCATCAGGCTCTGGTGGGGATGTAAGCATTCGCTTCTCAGATTTCTCAGTTCTCTCACTCAGCTTTCTATCCAAGCCTGTCTCTCTCAGTTCTCTCTCATAGTCTCTCTCAGCTCACTCTTTTAGTTCTCTTCCAGGTAGCTCCTTAAATCTCCCTCAGTTATCTATTGCAGCTCCTCTCTATCGTAGCTCTTTATCGCATCTCTTTCTATCCAAGTATCTCTCTTTGAGTTCTCTTTTCCAGTCTTTCTCAGCTCACCCTTTCAGTTCTCTTCAAGTCTCTTCCAGGTAACTCCTTAAGTTTCCCCAAGTTCTCTATTGTAGCTCCTCTCTATCACAGCTCTTTATCGCATTTCTCTCTATCCATGCCTCTCTCAATCAGTTCTCACTCCTAGTCTTTCTCAGCTCACTCAATCAGTTCTCTTCAAGTCTCTTCCAGGTAACTCCTTAAGTCTCCCTCAGTTCTCTATTGAAGCTCCTCTCTATCGCAGCTCTTTATCGCATCTTTCTTTCAGTTCTCTTCTAGCCTGTCTCAGCTCACTCTTTCAGTTCTCCTCAAGTCTCTTCCAGGTAACTCCTTGTCTCTCTCAGTTCTCTATTGCAGTTCTCTATCGCAGCTCTCTATGACAGCTCTCTATCGCAGCTCTTTATCGTAGCTCTTTATCTCAGCTCTCTATCTTAGCTCTCTATCGCAGCTCCCTCTCGTATCTTTCTCTCTATCTCTCAGCTTTCTCTATCTCAGTTCAGGCTCTGGTGCAGATGTACTTGCATCGTAAGATGAGTTTTAGATTTCTGGCATAATTTGTTGTTAAAACCAGTAATTTGAGTAATATAATTGCTACTCATCGCTTGCTTCTAATTCTATATACAAAAAATTATATTTCAGGTGTTTACTTTCATCTCTCTCTTTCATTTAGTTCCCTGCTCTTTTTCTCCAGCTGCCATTGTTTGATAAACTCATTTTTCAATGCAATATTAACCATTCGAACACTCGACAGATGTACTTAGCGCTTGCCGCTAAAAAAAATAGAAAAAACTCATATTATCATGTGTGTTGTTCCACAGATTTATTCACGAGACTGTCGCCAGATGTTCTTGAAAATCGCACGGCATAAAGATTCTTTCTGAATTGAGAATTCGAAGCGTATTCGGTTGCCAAAATGTCGTACATCAACACATGGAATTTTAGACGAAAGAAATGTAAATTGTGTCGATGAAATATTTAAAGGTAACAATAGATGGTAGTGAGGATGTGTGTTTGGAGAGACTTTATATACAGATTGCGAAGAGTAAAACACTTGAAAGAGAGAGGAGACAAATTGTGCGCAGTCAGCTGTTGCCAAATGTATTTATCTGTAAAAGTTATTCCGAATTTTTGTCGGCAACAATGTTAAATACCAATAATTGTTAAATCGAAAGCAGTGTATGGATTTTATTTATTGCAGATAGTAATTTATCCATTTATTTTCTTGAACTATATTATTTTATTCTTAACTGTGTTGATCTCACTTATTTCTCATATTTTCCTTGTCGTACTTGTGTAAATCGTATGGCTCGAATATACTTTTCGCGATCTGTCGGTGCAGCTAGAAGAAAACTGTGATGTAGTCTGAGATAAATGGTGGAAGGGGCGACATCCTACAGGGATGCTTTTTTTTATACAGGGTGGGGCACTATGAACGAACTATTCTCTGGCGTCTTATCGGCAAATATGATTGAAAAAAATAAGACGTAGAACTAAGTAGATTACTTAGGACTATAATTTAAAAATATTTTGTATAATACAGGGTGCTCCAAAAAAGCGTGCCGTATCAAAGTTAGGTTCCTTTAAATGGAACACCCTGTATTTTATCACATTTTGAATTGTACTATTAGAAATAATGTAAGCTCATTAACATTTCCCTATACCTATCTAGTTCAGTTTCCAGGATAAATCGATTTTACATCATTTTTAGACCCTCCGAAAAAATACAATAACTTCGAAATAGAAACGAATAACTACATTTGCTTCACACCATCTCACTAGAAGCTTTTAACATTCTGTTTCCAATATTTACTGGTATGCTATCATATACAGGGTGTTTTTAATATGACAGTATAACACTAACCATTTAATATATAAATTTCTGGCTGCAGTTAGATGGTGCGTCTGTTGATTACAGTATAATTGTCCGACGTTACCTGAACAATATTTTTCCACAAAAATGGATTGGGCGAGGGGGTCCTTATCTTTGGCCGCCAAGGTTCCCATGCTTGACGCTATTAGACTATTTTCTTTGGGGCTACATGAAAAGTATTGTCTACAATACAGAGCCAACCACTCCTAACTTTGATACGGCACGCTTTTTTGGAGCACCCTGTATTTTACAAAATATTTTTAAATTATAGTTCTAAGTAATCTATTTAATTCTAGGTCTTATTTTTTCTAATTTTATTTGCCGTTAAGACGAGTATAGTTCGTTCATAGTGCCCCACCCTGTATAATCGAGTTCCTTGAAAACTTACTTACTTCATTAAATTTTTTGCACATCCCACATTGTTTTAAAACTAATTACACAATAATTTTAATAACTACTGTAATAAGTTTTTGTACTTCTTAAGAAAACTGGTAAAAAATCAGTAAAATGTATTTTATTTAAAATATTATTCTAAAAGAATCTTTTTAATTGCATTAAGCAGAATGCTATGAAAGAACAAATCTTTATTACAGTAAACAATCGGACGTTTTTCCATTCCGGGCTGAAGCACAAAATAAAGTTAAAGGAATTACCCGCAGAGAAAATTCCGATTTCTTTGACGATTTGCTTTTTTTATATTCAATTTACGAGAACTCTTTTTTTCTGAAGCGTAAAACTTGCTTCATTAGTTAAAGGACTGAAGTCCTGAGTTTGTTGCAGTTTATCATTTTTACAAAATTCAGTTACAGACTAAGAAACGTATTTTTAGAAAATTAGATTCCCTTTTGTCAAGAACAGACACCCTTTTGGGGGCTGGAACCCTTCGGTGGTTTCAGTTCAAATGTAATATTGGAAGAAATAGGCAAAGCCAAAAAAAGAAAGATCTAGTAGAGCTTAGACAATCAAAGATGTACATACAATAGCTTTCTTGGTTATTTTGACATATAGCTAACCTCAAGTTTGATGAATAAAATCGTCAGGATCGTATTCAGCCAAATTCGAGGAGCGGATAAATATCATACCGAATACCGACGTTGCCAAATTTCAAGTAAGTGACATTTAACCAATGTGGAAAATAAAATGAGGTTAAGTGATTGTAGGCAACCAAGTTTACACGATGTGGAAGGAAACACAGACCGGATATGAAGGAAATTGTTTATATTTTTCGAATTGTGTGTTAATTCTGTTCTTTTCAATATATTATGCTCTGCGTCTAGTTTTCTCTCGTTACTTATTTGATTTATAAGCACATGTAAATATTTTTGTGAGAAAGGGGAAGGGAAGTTATTGAGATATATCGCTTTCCGGCCAACTGACACAGATCAAAGTGTAACTATGTATAAAAATATGAGAAAATAAAAAATAGAAAACTAAAAAAACAAACAAGAAAACCCAGGCCCAAACCCGGTGGATCAAAGTTCAACTATGTATAAAAATATCAGAAAATAAGAAATATAAAGAAAACTGAAAAAAACAAGAAAACCCAGGCCCAAACCCGGTTGATCAAAGTTTAACTATGTATAAAAATATCAGAAAATAAGAAATAAAAAACTAAAAAAACCCAGGGCCTAACCGGGTCTCGAGCCTTCGACCTCTGAGTTGTAAGCCCAGTATCCAATAACTGTGCTAATCCGCTCACATTCAGGTACGATATTTATCCGCTCCTCCAAATTCGAAAAGGCTATGAAATTAATATTCACCAGCTTCTTTTTCTAACTGAAGATACTTGAGAACTTTCAAAAAGATGATGTTTTTACGTGTATCTAGGCATATTTTTGTATTATTCAAATAAATATAACAAAAAAATTGATATTCACTTTTCATAAATAATAATTGACCGTAAGCAAAAAAAGTACAGACCTGACTGTCAGTGGGACATTAGAAAAAGACACATTGCCGCTACGAAAGGTACGTTTGCATCATATTACATAAGGATGTAATTTCTCCCGATTGATAGGTCGCGTTTGCGCGTATTCTAAACATCGACTAATCAAATTTTTTTAGGTCAAAGTTTAGGGTTAACGTTTGCAACATGGTGTAATAGAGAACAAGGTGTGTTACCGCGCACGACCAATCAAAAAAAACTTCCAAAACGCCGATATATTGAAAAATCTGCCAATCAGAAAATAACGCGCGAAATCAAGCACTTGACAAATAACTGAATAACTTAATTTAACAATAAAGACACTCACTTAATGTTTCAATGTTCAGAGTTCACAATTTATTACAAAAATTAACGATTACAACAAGTAAGATTTGGTTGTGTAGGTTATAAATATCTTCTGTAAGTTTCTTGTGGCATTACTTATTATTTTTTCTCTTATTTTTTGGGAATCAAACCACAAACTGGTGTAGTGTAGGTTATAGTTATGACAGTCATTCAAAACATTAAACATATGATTGGCAATATGGCGGCATTTTTGAAGGTGCGCAGAACATGACGAAAATTCATCTTCCGTGGGAGCACACTTTCTTCTCTATTACACCATGGTTTGCAATACATTCAAACGATTCATTATTGTGATATTTTATTAGGATTAATCTTAGACCTGTCTTTTTGCCATTACTTCCAACGTAATGTGTTAGAAGGACATTTACTATTATTATAATATGATGATATGATCTCTTCTGGGTAAATGCAGCCCGGAGCACAAATTAATGTCCAAGTCAGAGCCAAACTGCACTAGGAGTTTTAACGGGTGTCCTCACGTTATATACATAGAGTAAACTACTAAATATCCTTTGTATTCCATGCAGGATTTCTTAATGTTTCCTTAGCTGCACCAAACCATTTTTCTAATTACCTACCTACACTTTCTACAAATTATCTTATTCATTTTGAGCGCAAGTGTTGAACACTATTAAATACCGAATTATATATTTTTCAATGCCCAAATATTCCAGTCAACTAGCTAATACTAATAATAAAAATCATTAAGATTTTTAAAACGTAAAAGTACCTTCGGACTTGTAGCGAACGTTTCCGTCTTCCGGTGTAGGTTATGGTGGAATTAACAGTCAATATTTTATATATATTTTGCTCATTGTATGTAGCATCTTATTCGAAGCGTATTTTAAAGTAGAATTTTTTTTAGTTGCAGTGGACCACCAAGCTTGATTTTTTAAAAATCCTTAATGGTTATAGTAAAGAATATAATATTTCTAGAAATATTCTATTTCGAATAATAATGGCTACATCGTCACGTCTCTCTTTTGTGATATATGAGAAGTGAGGACTTTTTGACACCTCATTAATTTCGAATGCATTCCTACCAACATTACACAATGCTTTTCTAATATACGAAATTCCAGAGAAAATTCCTAAGAACTCAGGAAGATCGTTTTCTGTTAGAATCTAGAAATTTAATCTATCGACTTTTTATCGCGGTTCTTGAAGTTTTGTTTCGAAGAAAAGCTTTTTCGAGACGTGTTTTTTAAATACACTTAACCTGGTTTTGTATATCGAACTTCCAAAGGTTTTTTTCTATAAAATTGCCAGAGTGATACTAGCCCGAAATGATTTACAACTTTGAATTTATTTAAAAATGTGTGAAGCCTTAAATTATCAGTTTAGTCTTGTGGCAAAGCTTTATAGTCGAGGCGATGAAGCACTAAAAAGGCTAAGAGTTCGGAATTTTTCTCTAAAGACCGGAATGCTGCAGACATTGCTGCAGGCAAAAATGCATTCAAAAAATGCATCTTTTGAGACGCCTTTTGGAAAATGTAAAAACTTTGTAAATAAGCGTCAGAACTGGCTCAAACCGGGTACTCGATAGTTTTCGAGGTCGCTGATCACTATTATGATTCTCAAATTGACCCCTTGAACACCTGGAGCTCAGCAACGCCGATGAACATCATCTCCATGGGACTCTTCGGAAAATCGCGAGGGAAACGAGAAAAACTCGGTGCCCGGGGGTTTTTCGGGTGGCTGAATTCAAATATGGCATCGGCGAACACTCCCCGGACACCTTGTGCACCCGCACCTGGACCTGGAAGTCATCTCCGAGAACTTTCTTGACAATATCGACTAAAACAACCCGAAAATTATTGGAGACGTGTTTTTAGAGGCGCTAGATCACAATTTCACGTCGAAAACGACCTCCCACCACCTGGTGCACCGGTACCTGCGCCTGAACGTCGTCTCCGAGGGTTTTCCAACACAATCGAAAAAGGCACGCCGAAAATCGTTATAAGAGGTTTTTTGGGCCGCTTAATCCGTATTTCGCGTAGGAAACGACCCCCCGAACACCTGGTGCGCCGTACACTGGCACCGAACGTCTTCTCCGTGGGGCTCTCCCAAAATTCTAGTGGGGAAGGAGAAAAACTCGGCGTTATTATAGCTTAGCCGACGGAAATACTAGTAATGCCAGAAATACGGCAAGACATTGTCAGACTTACTTTAGACCGCCATTTGTCATTTAGTTGTTTTTTTGGAATAAATAATCAAAATACCTAATTATTCACATTTCCAGGTCTGACCAACATTGCCCCGTCTTTCTTTTATGTTCTTTTTATTGTCTAAACACGTTGGAGCCATATGTGAGCAAAATTATGACAAAATGTTCAATTGAATTTTAAATATTCTGCAATTTGTTTTAATAAACCAATAAAATATCAGCACTGGCAACACCGCTTAAAACTTTACGTTAAATATTCGTACTTGTTGCTCCAAAGTAACTATCATTTTGGGAGATTATGGTAGTTTGGATATTTATCAAACTTTTGAAGCTAGAAACTCCAAGCTTTGTCCGAAGTATTTTTTAAGCTGTTTTAAATTGAAAAACGTTTAGTTATACATATGTATATTGAAAAATTATTAACCTACTATAGAACCAAACAAAATTTCAATGTCTAAATATTTTATTACTCAACATATTCTCCTCTTAATTGGATACATTTATTACAGCGAGCCTGTCTCTATAGACCTTTCAAAAAAATGTTTCTTTTTGCTCTGCAAACCAGACCTCCACATCTTTTATTACCTCCTCGTTGGAAAAAAATTTACTACCTTTTAAACTTTTTTTCAGTTGAGGAAAGAGATGATAGTCGGACGGAGCCAAATCTGGTGAACAAGGGGGGTGTTCTAGTAATTCAAACCCTAAATCACTAATTTTTTGCATGGCAACATGAGATTTGTGTGCAGGGGCGTTACCCTGCAAAAACAAAACACCTTTGGATAGCTTTTCGCGTCTTTTCTCTTTAATTTTTTCCCTTAGAGTGGTCAGTAATGTCGAATAGTAATCTCCGGTTATTGTTCTACCCTTATCCAAAAAATCAATCATGATTACTCCATGGCATTCCCAAAAACTTGAAGCAAGAACTTTTCCAGAAGATTTTTGGACACGAAACTTCTCAGGTCTTGGAGAGGACGAAGGACATTGATCACCAAGGGTATTAAACATATCTTTGTGAATCTGCTTCCCTCTTAATCCTTTTAAATACAGGTACTTCATGATGGCTAACCAGGTATCAATACATCCTCGTAGGACCGAAAATAATTTTAGTCCTACAATCCTACAAAAATGAAATAATAATTCTATTGACTATAAAGTGGAATGCATCCCACTTTTGGTATTTGAAGACCCAAAAAAAATTAGTTTTTTTTCTAACAAAAATAAATAAATACAATTCATAACTAGCATTTAAGTTATGAGTGCACAACAGTCAATTACGTATCTATAAGACTGACATAAATAACGAGTAAAATAAATGTCAGTACTGGAGGCTCCCAAATAATAAAAACAACCAACTAGAAGACTAAAAGCCGTACTAAAATAAACATGCGGGATTCTGAAATAAGCTATGTGGTAGCAGTAGACAAAAGTTAGACACATCTGGATCGGACGGCCGTTTTTATTTTTATTCGCACATGGCCATTCGTTCATTCGCTTTAATAGAAATTTTATTTATATGATCTATATGCGGTGATTTATAGTTCAATAAATTCCATTATCAATATTATCCTACAAAAAATATATAATAATAAACCATTGATCTTTAACTACTTCATTTATTCCTCGATTGCTCAAAACAAACCTAATCCGCATACGTATATACAGATGGCTCAAAAATGAAAGAAGGCTCAGGATGTGGAGTTTACTCGAGAGCACTAAGCCGAAAGATTTAGTGGGGAATGGGAAACAATACCAGCGTGGTTCAAACAGAACTGGCTGGTATCTCAATTGCCACAAAAAAATTAACCAGAAAAGGAATTTCTGACAAAAATATAACAATCTGCACTGATAATAGACAAACCCTATTAGCCTTGAGCAGACAACGTGTTATATCGGGGCTAGTACTAGAGTGCCACCAAGATTTAGCTTACGCCTCGGCAGATAACAATATTATCCTGAGGTGGGTTAAAGGGTACGACAGGAGTAAAGGCATTCGCATTGCCGATTCTTTAGCTGGACTAAAAATTTTAGGACCCAGTGACACCTACGGTCTAACGACTTCGACAATTGCGGAACTAGCCAAACGTTACACCCATGCTCAATCCCTTGAGAGATGGGATGGAATCAAAGGATACAGTCTTGCGAGGATCACCCTGGGCAACCCTGGGAAGCTGGCGCCGAAGAAATATTTGGCGATGACCAGGAAAAACCTACGTTTAACATAGGATTTCTGACTGGCTTCTGTCAACTAAGTAAACACCTCCATACTATGGGGCTAGTGAACACACCTCTATGCTGGATGCGTGAACAGGAAGATGAAACTATCATCAGGCATGTCTTATGCGAGTGTCCGGAGTTATCGTCAATAAGAGAGTGTGTGTTCGGTGAGTCTTGGCCTACACCTGCCGATATAAAGGAGATGTCTTCTAGTGACCTGTCCACCTTCCTGGGAAGGACAGGATGGACGATGACCTAGGAGGACAACTTCTCGGGAGGATGTACAATGGGTCACTCGCGACCTAAGTGCTGTGAGCATACACTCACCCTCCGTACTCTACAGATACAGATACAAACCTAATCCTGCGTGTAACAAAGAGAACATTCTTCATAGAAGCGCTTATCTACCCTACAAAATAGTGTGCACCCTTCGGACATGCTTTTCACTAGGAAATGCTAAGGAAAGTGCGTTAAGAGTGGAACTAATGTGTGTAGAAATGAGCAAGCTTGAAAAATCAAATTACTAAAGCCAAGGTTGACAGGTTGCTATAAAAAACAAACAGAATTTTTCGACAAATTTTTAGTGTCAACTTCCTGGAATACACAACTGTAAAGTGCAGATGATTTCTTTATTTTTTTGATATTTTTTCAAGCTTCCATCACTTCAATTTATTTTTCTCTTGAATGTTTTCAATGTTTTCTTCAGTGCCTCTGTTTTCTCCAATTTTTTCGATATTTTCTGGATTTTACTCCATGTTTTCTCAATTTTTATGTTGTTTGCTTCAGTTGCTATGACATCTTTTTCACTATTTTCGATATTTTTTCATGTTGTTCCTACAATTTTCATGCTCTCTATATAAACTAACGAATTTCCATTTTTT
>CAJUYI010002287.1:0-11350 GCA_910591695.1 Galerucella pusilla
TTAGTTGAGAAATAAAAGTGTTACACCCACGGTAGGTCAAATTGCTATAATTATAGCGTATCGGAAGGATCGATATAGCGGTTAAAATCACTTAAACACGTTAAAAAAATGGCTTGATTAGCCGTTTCGCGGAAATGACCAGAAAACAGCTCGAAATGGTTCAGATGTATGCGATGCTAATTGAAAGTTAGGTTAGGTTAGATTAGGTTAGGTACCTTGTCTTTGTCAATTTGTCCTCCAGATTTCATAAAAAGATTGCTGCACAATGCTTCTTGTAATATGGATTCAACTGGGTAAACTGGAAGGCTTGACATCCGTCACGGTTCTCAAATTGATTGTGTTGATTGTGGAATGGAGATCCGGCTCGAATCGATCAAAAAATGTGTGGATATGATTCTTCTCTTTGATTAGCATAATTATCCTTTGGTTAGTTAAAGAAAACAGCTTATTTTAATAGCTTTTTCTATTGATTTTATTTATCGTGACAATACAAAAATAAGTGTATATTGACAGTTATGTCAAAACATATAACCATGGTGATAGCACCTTAGGCTGGTGGCTATGTTTAAAACAGGAACTAGATAAAAAAGATTGTTAAACACGGTCGTCGAATTTTATAGAATTCATGGGTTAACGATACAGCAATAAGTCTAAGGACTTTTTTGCAGTATTTTAAATTTTTCGTCATTTATGTGTCATCTATCACTTTTATAATAAGAAGACCTTCTTGATGAAATAAAACAATTTTGCAAACGTATGCGCCTCTTTGTCCTGCTCAAGGATATAAAGCCGTAGTTTATTCAACAATACACATGCTTAATTATGTTTTAATGCTTCTTGCAGTATACAAATATACAATATACATAGATTGTCCCAAATTTAGCAATTTTACACGCATTTTTTCACAGATAGACCTGAATTTTTCAAAATTATATAGCTCAGTGCTACACTTTTATTGCGGGCGAACAGACTTATTAAGTGACACTTAATTTGACAGCTGCCAAATAATTTTGATTTTCAAAAGTAACTATATTTAATAGTTATTTACGATATAAGTGTTAAAAGTACATTTTTAAGGCACGCATGTGAAGGTTTGCAGAATGAGCGAAGCGAATTCTGCAATTCACATGAGTGCCTTAAAAGGTACTTTTAACACGTATATCATACAATATTTTTTCTACAAACGTTCAAAAAATGCAATAATACAGTTTGAATTAAATTTTAAAAACCTTCATTAATACATCCGAAGGAGTTAATTTTAAATTATTTAAATTTAAATTCCATTTTTTCTGCGCATCATTCCTCCTTATCCACGGAAAATGGTAAAACAGCAGTGCAGGAAATTAATTTGTCAAATTGCACAAATTGTACTATTAATATTAATGTTAATGAATAAAATCTAAATATTTTGACGTTTGCTTTAAAAATTTGACAATTCACTTTTACCAGCAGTGCCATAAACATTTTAAGGCACTCAGTGTCTTAAAGTGACATTTTTAAGGCTTTTATGGAGTGCTAAAAATGGCATTTTTAACACGTTTGTAGAAAAAATTAATTAAACTGCACAAAGAAGATTGGATAATTAATACTATTATGTTCAAAAGTTTTGAATTTATTTTTGTACAATTTGTAAAATTTATTTGTTGAAGTTCATTTTATTGTTCTTGTTTTCCATAATAAATGATAATTAATAATTAAATAATTCTTATTAATAGGAGTAGGAAAAATATTGTATGCAACTTTCATGTAATGGCCATTAATACACTCGCATATTATATACGTATCCTACAACATGCTCGTGTCTTAATGGCTATCATTACAATGATAGTTGCATGAAATACTATTTTTATCTATGCAACTGACAACGATATTTGTCGGTTTTGTGTTTATATAAAAATATTATAATCTCAATCTTATAAGCTACAAATTTTTCACGTTTGTTTTTTTATTTTCAACTGAGGCCCGCTACGAATAAAATGGTCAATAACTAACAGGTGAATAAATTTATCAGGAAGTCTTATTCAACAAATAAAGTGTAAATGTCTTTCAAACTGACTTCAACCATTGATTTAGTATTCGATGAATTAGCATAACGAAAATAATTATTTCAACGTTGGCTGCGATGAAATTACAATAACTAACTTCATAATATGTGTATAGAAAGATAGTTTCATGCACAATGTGTATATAATAGAAAATGATGAACAATTGTTATGTTTCGCGGACGCGTTGCAGAATAGATTTTAGGTTAGCTTGAAAGCACTGAAATCAGGATTTCATGTAAATATTTAAAATTCATAAGAATTCATGGGTTGACGATACAGCAATAAGTCTAAGGACTCTTGCAGTATTTTGAATTGTTCGTCGTTTATGTGTCATCTATCACTTTCATTATAAGAAGACCTTCTTGATGAAATGAATAGTTATTTTCCTAACAAGTGCGGAAAGTGATACTTTCCCGCACGCGACTGCAGTTGACCCGAACGACGCGAAGCGGAGTTCGGGCAAGCGGTCAAGGGCGGGAAAGACACTTTACACATGAGTTAGGAACATTATTTTTTCTACGACCGTATATACTGAAAAGTATACCAACCAATTTTTCAAAAGTTATCATATTTCAACATACATATACAAAACTTTAACCAAAAACTATCATTATTTTTATAAATATTAATATTAGAATCACAATTTGTTGCATTCTGTAAATTACTCAAAATTTCCGGTCCAGTGGAGTTATTTGGTGGTAACTGGTGAGTAGATGACGTTGTTGAGGATGGTCACATAAAGATGACGATGAAGGTGACGGCAACGGTTTTAAGTCATTTCTATTTGATAGAATTTTTTCTGATATATTTTTCTTATATAAAAAAGGGGTAGTTTGGTAGTTGATTTATGACACCACTTTGAAGAATGTACAGAGTTATATCAAGAAATTTTCATTATTTTATATTTTCCAAAAAAATTAAAAATTAAAAAAGCAACAAAAAGCTAGAAGAGATGTAGATTTTATTTGATGGACTATTTATTCACCTAGTGTAACAATAGTTATAACTTCCGAAGTAAAAAACTATCTAATAAGGTCAAAATTTGCATAATTTTACTTTCCCGCACTAGTGCGGGAAAGTGACACTTTCAAAGCTAGAATGTGTGCGGGAAAGTGGGTTAAAACGCACGGTCGTAGAAAAACAATTTTGCAAACGTATGCGCCTCTTTGTCCTGCTTAAGGATATAAAGCCGTAGTTTATTCAACAATACGCATGCTTATCGTCAGTCGCAATATGTGAGTCGAGCTTTGAAAAGTAGTGGTTTCTCAAGCACAGCGACAAAAGCGGTTTCCGTGATACGCATGCGACTCACGCACTGCGGGACCAATTATAGAGCAGTCACAACGACGATTGGCGATTGACAGCCATGTTTTGAGACATCAGATGATGATAATTCAGTTGAATACATTGCAGAAAACGGAATATTGTGGATATTGAGCAACTCCGAGTAGAAAAATATAGTAAAGTGCATTAGAAGAACTTTGTACTTACATTCCTACCGACATCGATTAGTAAGTAAAAAACTTCACTTTTATTCATCAGTGCAAATTGAACTTTTGTAGCATACAGGGAGGCCCACCATTTACGATTTGATTCATTTTATGTTATGAATTTTTTCCATAATATCATGCATTATCTTTCCGCTATTCGATAACGTGCTAATTATCATCGAATTAACGACTACATGCTATGAGTTATAGACTCTCAATTATGTTGGCTCAAGTCGAAACAAAATATCTTGAAACGAAGTATAACTGCGGAGTTAATCTCCTCCAGCATCTCAACCAATATCATCATTGCCAGCGTTTTAATTTTAGGTCAATCTTGCATATATTCAAAACCTTCGTCATTTCAGTTTGGAACACCACTATTACGCTGCGACATTAAGTTGTAGCTTGCGCATTGCGACTGTCATAAACGTTTAATAGACCACGGCCTGAGCAAGAAATACTCGCACCAATGAAATGATGGTCATTTCTTACAAGATTTTCGTTCACCAAGGCAACTGTTTTACTTAGCGGCGAATTAAAAGAAGGCTTGGTACGCTTAAGCGTATTGCTACGAGTCCAGCAGGGGCTCCTCATTGTGCGCACCTATTTTCTTGCGTTTTATAGGAATAAATTGTATTTATATGGAGACAAAAACATTTCCCATTTACTTTTTCTGATTAATTTATCATTATTATTATTATTCATTCTCGTTTCAGTTCCTTTATGTACTTTAAAAATTTTGAGCGGTGCAGCTTCTTCCATTTCGTATAGCTTTTGTTGATATTTTATGTTTTTTGCCGTACAAAAATTATTCAGCGTCATGCCACAGAGCTCCAGATCCGCCACTGGACTGCAAAGAAAACATTTGCTTGTGAAATGACTATCATTTCGCATCTGACAGTAATTCTTTCATCATTTTTCTTATCCAGAAACCTACTCAATTCATTTATATCAAAAAAATTATTTCAGAAACCAGGTGGGAATGAAAAACTGCCCGTTCTATTCTGGATTCATGGAGGAGGCTTAAACTGGGGTTCTGGAACATACGATGATTATGGTCCTAAATATATAATGGATTATGATGTGGTAGTGGTTGCTATCAACTACCGTTTGTTTGCATTTGGTAAGTAATAAACATTATCGACATTTTTTTACAGCTTTTAAAATATGTTAATAAGTGAAGGAACAACAAACAAACAAACAGAGGAAATTACATAACGAAGTCGCAATTGTAAAATAGCAGAAATGGCCGATGAGAATTTGGATAACGCTGAGGAGACGAGAGGGTAGAGAGAACGTGTGTAACTTTTGATGCGACCCGTGTGACATTTGAAGCGACGTGTGTGGACTTTTATGCCTTATGAGATGTTTAAAGCATTTGACGTCAAGGACATGTGTGACATTTAACCACAGACGTCAAATAATCATAAAAATACTAACAAATAGAGACAACAAGCCAGCTTCGAACCCGTCAGCATCTAAGAGAGATATGGAAAGTAGGAAGTTTATGCTGTCTTTCTCTAATAGCGTATATGCTATACCTATATACACAAAGAAAGACAGAAAAACCTTTGATCGTCTGTTTCTTTCTCTCTTACTGGAGTTCAGACGGACATTACCAAATACAGAGCGCCCTATGGCTTGTTGCAACTATATATAGTATCTCCATGCAAATAATACGCTATATAAACATACCTTGGATTAAAATGCACTCAGATTGTATATAGAAGCAATTTGAGCCACCATAGGTACAAGGAGGATTTAACATAAAATTATATCGAATGGAAGCGCATATATGATTTCAATATAATGAACTTGTTGACAGTTTAGCGAAAATAGTCGTTGAGAGGGGACCAAACGGAGACGTTTCGAGACCGTTATCGAAACGATACCGTTATTTAATATTTCTGAATACGGCTGGAATAGAAAAAAAATCTTAGCAGTTCCGTCACTTAATTATGGTTCCCATGATAGCGTCTGAACCATCGAGCCCACACCCTACTGGAAAAATTTTTAGGTATTTTTTATTACAGACACAAATAACTTTAACTAAATCAACCACTCAGTGAGATACGTTTTTGGTGTCGTGGACCAAGGACCTCTTCATAGCTAACTTTTTGTGATTTGCAAATTTTTTTGATTGTTCATCTTTCAGGATTTGCCTCAACTGATGACGACGTAATTCCTGGCAATCTTGGGCTTAAAGATCAGAGATTTGCCCTTGAATGGGTAAGCAAATATATACATCTTTTTGGTGGTGATCCTGATCATGTCACAATTGCTGGAGAAAGCTCTGGTTCTGCCGCCGTGGGACTTTTGGTTATGGGAAATTGGAATGGAGAGAAAGGTCAGTTGCGAGGGGTAGATCACCTTAAAAAATAATGTGTACACCAGAATCCCATATTAAGTGGAGTTCTATCAGCTAACTTTGAAATTCCATGGAACTCCACTTTTCAGCAATTTATAATTTATGAAATATTATATGAGGCAAAAAACCGTTTTTCAACAATTCATTCCATCTTAATTTATAACTCTGGTAACAGCTAAGATCAAATTATGTGAAAAAAAAAATTCAATTGTTCTCACACAATATTTTTTTCATACCGGAGCCCAATATATTTTTTTCAAATTCCTTCATAAAGTGATTCAATTTTGACCCTGTCATGACGAGAAATTTCAAGTGTCTCCTCAATACGTCCTTTTTATTCTACGATGAGAAAACATAATTTATTTACAATGTCATTGTCCCTTACTTTGGGCCAGATGACTCCATTTTTGCTCAAATAGACCCAAAAATCGGTACACATACAGGTAATTTCGGAACTTTTTTCGAAGCAGGTTTGAATTATTTTTAACAATGAATTTGACATGAAAATTGGACGTCAGTTTGTAAGAATCATGATATTCCTTGTTTCTACTCACGATATCAGCGTAAATCTGAGAAATAATGATGCAGTATTTGAAATTGTATTTCAACGGTGAAGTATCCTCTGATTTAATGAGTTGAGAAGAAAGGGCAACCCCACAGCACCTAGTCCTTTTTACTTCCTATGTGCGTGTTCCTGGAAGACCCTATATATTTCTTGGGACATTTCGATTTGATTTTTATCGTAACTCATGTTCTGTACATGAAACTTTTTGTATCAGTTAAATATTAAATCATCAAAACATATTTCTGTTTCTGAAGATTTTTCGGACGATTCTGACGAGTTTTCTGATTTAATTTGGGAATGTCGGGAGAAGGTGCGGGCAATTAACTTAAAAAATAGCTTATAATAATTCTACCAAAAGTACACCAACGCCAGTCGTCTCGCTAGCTATCACTTCTGCATGAACTAAAAACGTTGACTGGAACACTTAGGAAATTGGAGTTGGAATGAAGAATCTAGTTTGAATCCTAGGGAATCCCATACTTGTACACCATAATTTCAGAGTGGTTTACTCCTCGGTCTGTTGTCACTTTGAATACTGGTATCTGAAACATGCTTTTATTTGACCATATCAATTAAATTTTAATCGACTGTTGACTATTTTATTGAGTACCTAGTGATAATTTCGATATTTGTTAATCGTTTTTTAATTCTAGAGCTTTTCCATGCAGCCATAATGGAAAGTGGGTCAATGATTGGTGGAACTTTGCAAACAAATGCGAAGGAAAATATCATTGGACTTGCGAAATCTTTGGATCCTTCGTTTTCATCGGAAAAGTCTGAAGATATTTTGAAATTACTTCAAAACGCTTCGGCGGATGCAATTTTAGCAGTAGGTATTTACTCCTAAACATATAACCACTACATATTTCAGCATACAGCTTGTTTGCTGCAAAAGATGAAAACATAACTTCCGAGTATATAATGGAATACCACTCTTGTGTTAACCAGAAAAATATATTGACGATACTGCTAGTAGCACTAAATAGTATAATGAAGACATAGCTATGGGATTTTTACGATAAAAAGACGATGATGTCACTTCTAGTTACTTTCCTGCTTATCTGAATAAATATTAATTCACCAATCGTAAATACAATTTATCCTCAACAGTCAGGGCAATTTACAGCTAACGGGTTGGCAAAACTTCAAGACGTTGTCATATCAACTGGTAAAACTCCCCAGTTTGTTTTGACGCTTATTGACATTCGATCATCGTCTAATATTTACAATTTTTTTTGGTGCTGTTGAATTCATTGCTTCTTTAAGATTAAAAAAAAACAGTTATTTTCATAACTAATTATTTAGGCAAATCTGCAGTGTGTGGTTAATAAAATGCGGGAGCAGCTGAACAGTGAATGTCAAGAGATGGTAACATCTTTATGTTAATCTATTTTGAATGAGAATGCCGAAATGGGGGCCCGCTTCTCCCGTTTACTGCTGTAAGAGACTTGAGTGATAGTATTCGCTATTCGTATCCATTATTATTGATTATTATTATTATTGTTACATATTCAAATGTAGATGACTGAATTTTTTTAATGTTTGTAAAGAAAAAACTACAGCTTTGCAACATCACAATATTTTGTTTTGCAACGTCATCGTCTTTTTATCGTTAATAAACCATACTACTGCAGTATGTATTCCGCCATTTTACTTCTTCCAGCAACTGACATGGAGGCTGATATTCAATTTATTATTGAATTCTTATTTCAAGAAAAAAATTCATTACATCATAATTTTAAGTGGAAGTTTTGAATTTTTGATAAAATTTATGTTCCAATCCCTCGGAAAGTGGTTAAAAAAAATACCGTGTTTTTTTGAAACCGCACGCAATAACCGTTGGTGCTACATAAATCAGTTTCAAAATTGAAGAGCTTTAAATTTCACACCAACATTAAGGTGGATGTGAGATGAGAGGTGGTTTTTCAAATTTAAAAAAATTATAACCTGTGGAAAATAGATATTTGCAAATTAGCCCAATCGAATTAGTATTTTTAATTTACAAAAATTTTCAGCAGCAATCTTCCTTCGGAATTCGTTGGGTGGGGTCACTGGTAGTCTAAACTTAAAAAGTTGGGGTACCAGACTTTTTGTTCCATTCGCCATCTTTATTTAGGATAGATTTTTGTCTCTTCAATAACTCGTTTATTTTCAATTTTATACGGAAAATAGTTGTCACAAAAGTTGTTTAAAATTGAATTTCCTACAATTTTGGTTTTCATCAATTTTTTCATGGGATCGATTTTTTTCGATTTATACCCAAAAAAGGGAGCTAATTTTTGGTTATCGATTCACTCGTTTATTTTCCATTTTACGAAGAAGATTGTTATAAACAAAGTTGTTTCAATTAAATCTCCCACAATTTTAATTCCCATCAATTTTTTCGTGGGATCGATAATTTTCGATTTATTCCTGAGAAGAGGGGGGGTGAAATCTTCCTTTTAATTTTACGAGAGAAATTGTTATACACAAAGTTTGAAATTAAAGGTCCTTAAATTTTGATTCTCATAAATCTTTTCGTAGGATCGAGTTTTTTCGATTCATACCTAAGAAGAGTTTGGGTTGAACATAAGTATTCTATTATCGCGTTTATTACTGATGTACCATTATTATTTTTGCTTTTTTTTTCTGATTGTCGTTGTAGATTTAAGATGTGTTGAAAATGTTATATTGTACAATTATAATTCCGATTTTTTCTAAAGTTTATATTTTTGGGACGCACGTTTACGGCGAAGGAAAGGAGAGGAGTGAATAATCAGTTTATCGAACAGCATAATTTTTACAATTGAAAATATTGATTTCATTTCATTTTTAGTACACTTTTAGAAGTCTTTCGAAACTTCAATTACGTCTGTTTGGAACCTTGAGCCGATAGCTCTGCTCCACCAAGTTTTCGTCGTTCGATTCTTCCTCGTAATTGTCGACGGATTCGTCCGTGTTCTGAACGGTTTTCGTTACTACCAAGGTCATCTTCATCCAGCAGCTCTCGAATTGAAACAATGTTTTCGAACGTTCCTCCGGTGCAGTTATTGCATAAGACGGAACTTTGTTTATCACAATGTTTCTCGTAAAATTGATAATAAACGAGTCATTCGATAGATAACCAAATAGTATTTAACTCCTCTTTTCGGGTATAAATCGAAAAAAATCGATCCAATTGAAAAACTTGATGAAAACCAAAATTGTAGGAAATTTAATTTCAAACAACTTTTGTAATGTTTATGTTTATGTTTATTTTCCGTGTAAAATTGAAAATAAACGAGTTATTCAAGAGACAACAAATAATCCTTTGAGTCAAGATGGCGGATGCAACAACAAGTATGGTACCCCAACTTTTAGAATTTAGATTACCCCCCTCCCAACAGATTCCGAAGGAAAATTGCTGCTAAAAATTTTTGTGAATCTTGACCCGGTTTTGAGCTAACCCCACTGGGCTGAATATTTTCCATTGTAATTACAAACCGCGAAGCCGCTCTAATAATTGTAAAAAAAGTAACTGAGTCAGTAAGCAATAGAGCAGTTTCAATTTAATATTGAAAATTTCAAGTTAGTGTAGCTTTGTTATAACCAAAAAAAAAAATAATTTTTTCTGTTAAATGACAGTTCAGTTCAGTAATTACAAAAAAAGTTCGCAAAATCCCAATTTTTTGTCTCAAAAGTATTTTCAATTAGAAAAAGAAGCTGGTAATTATTGATTTCATAGCCTTTTCAAATTTGGCTGGATACGATCCTAATGATTTCATTTATCAAATTCAAGGTTATATGTCAGAATATCAAATAAACGACATACCGAGAACCCAGATACACGTCACAAACAATGACGTACACCAAGAAGGCTACTATAGTAACTTTTAGCGAATTACATAAAACATTCAAAACCTCCAGTCAAAATAATGATTTAATGGACTTTTGTCGTATACTATTTTGAAGTTAAAAAAATTTATATTTGGGAATTTGAACATTTGGATTTGGCAGAAATTTATTTGGAAATTAGAGGAAAAATCAAAAAGTATAGGGCGATTTTCCAAAGCAAAGTGCTATCTCGAATATCTTCTTCACCTCACTAAATATAAAAGAAGTGAAGAAAACTTTTAATGGAATATTAGAAGGGTAGTAAGTAGGGTAGTGGATATTTCATTAACTCAGGAACTTTTAAATGGGACTCCCTATATATATATGTACTTATATGGAAGATTTTTGGTTCTTTTAAAAAAAAATTTCCACCAGATAAGACATAATATCATCGTGTGTCTATTTCTCCTCATTCCTTCCATAGGATGGAATAAAATGTTGCGGTAAGGTACCTACATCAATCATAAAGAGATTTGAGATACCAGTTTGGGTCAATCCTGTTGGAATATGGCTTGTTTATATTCACTCTAATTTTCCAAATACCCTGCAAAACCATCCAATTAGGAATGTAGGTACTCATTCATACTTATTAGATCCTCCCGCTCTTGTGAAATGGGTCACACTAATAAGGTGATATACTATTTTTCTGAAGTCTTTGATTTTAGGTCGGTAGATCCTATGGTAACATGATAGAGAAGACTGGCTATTTCTCGCTTCTACCTCTACAAAGTTTCATGGACGCCAACTTTAAAAAAGTTCCATTTATGATCGGCTTTAATTCGGAAGAATGGATCAAATATGGTGAGTGTTATTCATAAAACCCTTGCCTAGCAGCTTCCACAGTATTCACATACATGCTTTTGATTTTTAAGCAAAAAATCGGAGTAATGGAACTCTTAGAGGATTCGATGAACATCCAGAATTATTAATTCATCAAAATTTGAATATGTCACCAGAAAACAGAACAATTGCTGGGACTTTATTGAAAAAAGTTTATACCTCTACAACATTTCTTGAAAACTTTGGTGCA
>CAJUYI010002287.1:21350-33772 GCA_910591695.1 Galerucella pusilla
AACACCCTGTATATTGCGCAGAAATTATAAAAGATGTGCCTGTTCTACGAAATTCTCTTTGATTTAATTTGAATACATATTTTTTTGAGAAATTACCAGCTGAATGTAATTCTGTACTTATTTCAATATAATTTGGGGCATTTGAGTGTAGCGTTGACAATAAACAATCTAGAATAAGGAAAATGATTTATGACCAGAAAAATCCCATCTGAGGAGAGGGCACTGGAAGGAGAAAATCTAATTTTTTTGTTATTTTTTCCAGCAATCCAACACCGACACCGGATCCATTACTGGAAGGAATCACTTGGCCACAATCTAATCCCAATACTTTAACATATTTAAACATCAACGACACTTTCGAAATTAGGGAGAATCCAAGAGTGTATCGATACGTAAAACCAATTCTTGAGAAATACATGGAGCCTCCTTTCGTTTCTTTTGGTTGAAGAGTATATAACTATTAAGATTAACAAATTCACGTAATTAATAATATATGTTAATTATACGATGTTTTTTTTTTCATCATTCTCTCCTTCACAGTCCACCTTTATTACATGAAGATTCACATTTACTTTATAGCTGAATCATGGGAAATTGGAAGCAGCCTTGGAGTGGAGATTTTAATAAAATATATCCAATATTAATATCGCTTGTCAATTTTTAGAACCGTAAAAGGGGAGTAAGTTAATGACGTAATTTGTGACGCAATAAGTTATAAAACGGGATCTCTTTCAATTCCCGCACCTAGGAGTATGGTTACTAGCGGTTATAGAAATTTAATTGACAGGAGTAACATTTGAAAATTAGAAATTTGATTGAAATTTCAGTATAATATCAAAGATAATTCATCATTTTATGTATAATATCCTGGTAACTGCGAAAAAGTGTTTATTTACATTCTAAAAAGCTGAAAAGACACCGTTTCATTATATTTGCTTAATCAATCCATATGATTCACCCTAGGGTGAAAATACTCATCCGAAACTCGTAGCCTAACTGAACTATGCAACCTTACTTGTGATGACATAACAACGAGAAGGCTAGTACCAAAAAAATCGTCAATTTTAAAGTTAAAACTAGAAAAAACATTTTTCGAACAATAAGAACAATGAAACCATAAGAAACTTTGTAACTCGTCACTTTTTATTGAGGTTATGTTTATTTATTATTGTTGTGAAGTTAATTCTATTCGGTTAACCGGTTGATTTTCGCGAGAGATCATGAACGATAACAACCTTTCAAATTTCTTTGGTGGGGGTATAACCGCTCTGTAACCGACTTCACATCAACGGTATTTCACGAAAAAATACTTAATATCTCGTGAACCAGCAGGGGCCGTATTCTTAACAAGTGAGCTTTTGATGCGTATACGTTTTCTAAACGATTTCTTACAGAGAGCGTTCGTTTTATAGTTTTGTTGACGATTATTGATAATATTATATTTTATTTGTCAACATCGACGCCAAGTATTTTTTAATTATCGAAAATATTTTGAAAAATTGGTGACGAAGTGGTACAGTGAATTTTGATAAATACAATGGAAGATGCTCCAGTTTGGAGTATATTCTAAAGATATTCTTAATAACTATTCAATTTGTTGTAGTTGTCTTTAGTAGTCTTCGCGGTTCTTTGCAAGTATTGAACTTATTTTGTCTATTTCCTTTTAGCATCTTTGAATGTGCAGTTATTTGAATATTCACCAGATTGAAGATCCGAGTTTTTTCAGATAGTCGATGAGGTAATTTTTGTGGCAGTTGGTCATTTCACTTTTTTTATCTCGATGAGACATCATTATATACAATTGAGTTGGTGGATAATGTATCACTTTGCCAGTTGTCAGTTTTTGTCAGTTCACAAAACGTTAATTTACGAACCAATTTCTGTACTTAGTGGGATATTGCAGTGGTTCCGGATGTTATGATCGCCATTATCAAGCGTATATGTTCCAAAAAACAAATGGTTGTCAAGAATACCACTTCAAAAATGTATTCGCACATGAACCATTTGTTTGGATGCGTATACGTCAGAAAGCTCACTTTTCGAGAATACGGCCAATATCCATTGCAAAATCTGAAAAATGTTTCCAGTGCTGCATGGATAAACAAGATGAAGCTTCAATCAGCCCTCTATGCAACACCTACTTGTACGACTTTGGAAAGTCCGTAGGAATATCCAACGTTATTAAAACAGTACACCAAACAAGAAGCGTTGCTGCCTATCCTGTTTTCGTATGCGCCAGTCTGTACTGTGAGATTTTTATAATATTATCTCTAGGTCACACATTTTTGTTATCAACACATCAAGGAGATTGCGTAGGGCATCGGTGATTGTTGATTGGTTCACTCTTTGGAACAAAATATACAGCGCGTAAAAATAAAGCAATAACATTTGTTTAAAGACAAAATGAAATAGTGTTTGCTTCAGTAACATCACGACAAGACTGAGTTATTCTTCGTCGTTAGTCTTCAGCTGGAGTCGACATGGATTTATAAATAGCCGACTGAGATAATCCCACTGAAAAAGGCGGTGGCAGTGAGTCTGGTGTCTTAGGTGGCTACTCAATCAATCAATCAATCAATCAATCAATCAATCAATCAATCGCTCACATGTTTTACGTTTTTCCAATCGCAAGCTTTGAATCATTACTGAATAGGTCAGTTTATAAAATTGTACATACTGACCTGTTGATAACTTTCATAAGTTTATTTGAATTTTCTAGCTGGTGAATATTCTTATAATTCGTTGAAAATAGCCATTTTTCACTAACCTTAGACAAAAGGCTAATCTTGTGACCTCAACTACCATAAAATTTAAACATTAAAGCACCATATTTTGAAAAATCAATTTGCACTTAGTAACTTTTTGTGTGTGCACATTTGTACTGAGGCAAGTCTTGTTCAATGAAGTTATTTTTGGTCCAAGAATGTGTGGTTCAATTTATGATCCACCTATTTGTTATACCCAGTAGCTCTAGGCTCCAGAATGAAGTATTATTTTTGTTTTCAATTGTTTCATATTGCTACATCCTATACAATTGGTACAGTGGGAATTAATTTTTCACCAACGACGTATCACAAGAGTTCCTGTTTGCGTTTTTGTAGTGGGATAGGGGTTGAATTTGATAATGCAAAAGTAACTTGACAAAAGTTTATTATTTATAATCATGAAATATTTCCTATATATTGAAACATACACCATGCCCTGATTATAAATTATAACTTCAGGTCTCCTCATCAGTTTATCAAATATAACGTCACAGTGGATATGTGATCAGATTGGCGTGAAATTTGAAATATATAATATAAATCTTTATTAAACCAAAAATTACATTATACGAAGGTTATTAACAAAAACTATTTACATTATCCACAGTGCACTGGGGACCTGTGATAATCAATAGTTCGCAGCAATGCCACTTCACCGGTGTTCAGGCTCCATTAAAGTCCTCCATAGTTGCAAACTCCCTCAACAACGGTTCCTTGCTGCTGCATTACCCGTTTGTTACGATAGTTTATGACATAAAATCAGACCGTTCGAACTAGACCGCTTTCACCCTCTTTCTTCCTTCCCAATCATTCTTCCTATGTAGATATATTCACAAATTTACAGAGTGTACGATTAGAGAATTATTGCTTAGGTGGTGTTAAGCTCTGGTAGGAACTCTATTGGAAGGTTAGCATGAAATATAATATGATTATCAGTATTATCAGAAAAATATATTTTTGCGCGATCAGTTTTTTTTGTTTATTTACAGCATCGGTTGTCAGGACGGTAGGTTGTGTTTAATGGTTTCTAAGTCTAACACGTCGGTAAGTGATTCACTTAGCGTTCCGACGTCGGTAAGTAAATTACTCACCGACGTCTTTTAGCCCTACATACATTTAAGTGGTCCTAAATAATATATTACTCCATTCATTACACAAAAGGAACCAAAAAGATAAGAAGATTTATATTTTTTTAATGAACAGATCCGAACAGAACAATATAAAAAGTGATAAATAGCATATAAACAATTTCACCAAAATGCAAATTATATTTAAAACTGATCGAGAATGTCACCATTGACATTTCGTTCATTTCGAAGAAATTTAAATCATTTTATTCGAAATTTCGTATGATCGTATTAGAGATCGCGCAAAAAATGGTATAAGCATCTCGAACTTTAAGGGTAATACCGGTCTCCAGCAAAATTGGAGGCTTCGTTACGCTCAGCCTCCAAACATTGCTGTCGACTGGTAAACAACCCTTAACATTCTTAATACTTAATATACCATTGCGGCTTGGGAATCAACGCACGATTTAAAAGACGTTATCAAAAATAGTAAGCAATATATCTGTTGTGTGTCATGTATACGTGAAGTATTTCCAATTCACTTAAAACTGCCATATTTTATTTTTGAACGTGTTATTTCAAATGTTCTTATTCTCGATATTTGGTGATAAATCAAGATAAAAATAATTATCCCAATAACACATCTAAGTTATTTATCTTAAACAATTATTATTAGGTACTTATAATTGACAGTAGTGATACCTTCAAGTATTTGAAAATATGTAATAAACATGAATGATATAGTATTCCATTTCATTTCACAGCAAATGTACTCTACTCAATCAAGTAGGTAGGTACTTGAAGTGAATATGTATTTTTTGGTAATATTTGCGGCAATATGTTCAACAAATTTTGTACATGTGAGTAAAGTTTGGATCAGTATAATCCTCATTTCCATTCAGTCACTATTTTTTTCTTAATTAGTTTCTATCCTATATGCTCTCTTCACAACATATCTGCCAGCATTGCAATTTTTTATTAATAATTCCAGTTGAATTTCCTTCAAAAACAATTCCTCCTTATATTTGAATTTGAATAATTTTTAGTGTGACGATGGGACCGAAGTCGCAATATCAAATGGAAAAATCAAAGGACATATATTGAAAAGCGCTAATGGAGAAGATTATTACTCCTTCCAAGAGATTCCCTACGCTACTCCACCACTAGGAAAAAACAGATTTCAAGTAAGAGTGTAATAAATATTCTTTGATATTTTCATTGAATGCTACGTGATGATTTTTCTAGCTTCCTAAGGAACCAGAAAATTGGGATGGGATTTTAACTACCACCAAAAATACAAGAGTATGTTACCAGGGAAATTATTATCCAAATCTTAATAAAACTGAAGATTGTTTGTATATAAACGTATATACACCCGTAGTAAGTAAATTATAGTACCAAGAATGTCAAAAAAAATTGGGAAAATAATTTTTTAGAAACCTGGAAGTGACAATTTGCTTCCTGTATTATTTTGGATACATGGAGGAGGATTCAACTGGGGATCTGGTACATTTGACGATTATGGACCTAAATATCTCATGGGTAATGGAATAGTGGTAGTGAGCCCAAATTATCGTCTAAATGCATTTGGTAAACTAAATTATTTTTTAATATCAAATGATAAATAATACCGTTGAATTCAGTAGGTAATCATATTTAATTAGTAATGTTTGTTAAGGTTTTGCAACAACAGAAGATGATGTGATTCCCGGAAACTTGGGTATGAAGGATGTTCAGCTTGCTTTACGATGGACGAACAAAAATATTCACCTCTTCGGAGGAAATCCCAATCAAGTCATTATTGCTGGTGAGAGTTGTGGATCAATGGGCGTTGGAATGCTTCTTATGGGTCCATGGAGCGACGGAATAGGTTTGTTATACCAAAACTAATCCTGGGGATATGGAAATGTTTATTGAACTATTGTTTATTAAATATTTTAGAATTATTCCATGGAGCAATCATGGAAAGCAGTACTCAATTAGGAGGAGTTTATCAAATCAATGCAAGACAAAATGCATTCAATCTTGGTAAAGCAGTGAACTCTTCATTCAATTCGGAGGATTCTAATGAATTATTAGACGTACTTCAACGTGCTACAACCGAAGATATTTACAATGTAAGATAATTTTCACTTGATGTTTACCAAATGTTAACGAAAAAGTATATTGTGTCACAAGGACAGAATAAGCTTTTTTTAAAAATTGTGTCGTAAATGTGGAAAACCAAGTATAATAAGGCCTAGCCCATTCACTTGAATGTATTCCTTGGGTACTACTTTATCATAAATAAAACATGGCGTACAAATCCAAGCGATACTAAGGGTTAATAATCGAGGGTTGAAAATAAATAAAAAGGTGAGGAAAACACCAAAGATTGTTGGTGTTCATGTGATTGGTTGCCGGCAAGGTAGTCGCAAAATCAGAGTTCAGGCTCTGCTGGAACGCTTTTTTGATACTGCGCAGACTCAATATGTCCATAACAGTTAGGGACTTGCTACGGGAACAAACCTATTGTGTCCCAAGCGCAGAAAATAAGCTTTAGCAGCCCAAGACAAGTAGATTCACGAGCAAGCGTTTCCTGCATGTGTGATACACATATGTTTTTCTCCTACCGACTAAACCAACAGACAAAAAACTTTCACATTCCTTGATGTTTAATCGAACAGTACACGGAAACGTCAAAGTCATTTAATGACAGATGGTGAAAAACTTGAAAAATCGTGGCGTTATGATATTTCCACCATTGGGCTGCTGAACAATACTTCCCGCCCTATTTTTGATGTTCATATAATTATTTGTTTCCCGAAAAGAGTGGCGGAACAAAATATTCAACTTTGTTTTCTTCAATGTATTGAAAAGAATATTATGAAACTTGTTTCAGGCTAAGCTTACATATGGTACTGTGACAGAAAAGGAAGGTGACTTCTCTTATCCAGCTCTCCAAGCTTTCATGGACAAAAACTTCAAAAAAATACCTGTGCTAATTGGTATTAATTCTGAAGAGAGGATAGCACCCGGTAATATTATTTTTCTTTTCTTCGTTTGAGACGAAAATTCAACTTCATTCAGAACTCTTTCATCATCTGCTGTTCGATCTTCATCTTTGCATAGTATTAATTATTCAGTGGGAGCAGTTGGGCTATTGTGAATGAAGTTAATATTAATTTATGAATATTCATAATATTTCCAGCTGCGAATAAAAATGATACATTGCTCCAAGAACTGGACGATAACCCCAGTTTATTGGTTTCCTCTAATATAAATATGTCACCTGAAGACAGAGCTATTGCTGGGAATCTTATGCACAAAATATATACCGACAAGACATTTGTAGAAGATTATGGTGCTTACATTCGGGTGAGTTATTATTTAATAATTTATTTTTAGAGAATAGTTAAAATGATGTGGAAATAGCAGACCTGGTATTCTGGAAAACCAGCAAACTTTCGTACAACACAGGATGCAAGTGGTACAAAATGAGTGTATAAGAATAGCGGTTTAAAAGGGACTATTTAATAGGCTTTCGAAAAACTCGCTTATACACGATAAAGCAAAAATTACTCTCATTAAGGAGTTCATTTATATATTGACGATAAAATGTTGTAAGTACTGCTCAAGCAGAAAGCAGAAGGCATAAGAGAGAAAATGAAGAAATCATTCACAATTAGCCTAAGAGAATATAAACTCTTGGACGCCAACCTATCAGAGCTTAGCCACAGCTAAATACACGTATTCTTGTGAGTGAAATGAATTCGCACTGTTTCACGTTATAAGAAAAATGTACGACAAGGTCTCTTTTGAGGCTTAAAAGTCGAAAAGATGAACAAGGCATAAATAATTCAGGCTAGGATCACTATATTATGACTACCTAGTCTGTTGAGGGCCTTGCGACACTCCCACACCAGATTTGACGATTAACAATCATACTACCCGGATAATGCGTCAGCAAGGAGCCGTAATTGCGGGTACATTTATAAATGTGGGTGTTTTATTATTTGCAATTTTTTTAGGTAACGATGACAGTTTCTGTTTTTAATTGGGGAATTTTGTAAAAGTGGAATTTTAAAATGATTTTATCTCAATTACGCCCTCTGGTGATGAACCTACAAGTTGGTCGATACTTTCCAGGTTATTGTTTGCCCTCTCGATACACATATACATTTGAAAATCCACTAGCCAATAATATTGATTTTCAATTCATTTTTTTTAGTGGTCCACTGACAATGATTTTACAACTCCAACTGGCAAACAGGTCCAATTAGCCGCAGACGTTGTTCCGTACTATCTATATCAATTTTCCTATAAAGGCGAATTGGGTGGAAATGTTTCTCCTGATCTCAACATACCAGGTAGGTATATTTCATCAATGATATATGAGAAAATATATACAGCGTTGCTGAAAAGTCTCGAACCAAGGAATTATCTTTGAGACGGATAAGGGGAAAGTTATGAAACTCTAGGACGATGACTGAGACTCTATTCTGCATATTTTAAAGCAAATGTCAAATGCTTTTGACGTCAGCGATTAGCGTACGGCCGCCATCTTGAATTTTTTTAAATGACAATCTAGGTTGTGTGACCCATCGCAAAAAGCTTATTTTTTTCTCTTTCCAAAAATAGTCCCAATGTATCACTTTACTACGGAATGTCTTATAAAATATCGTTTTCATTTTTCTAAATTAAAGTGTACCGTACCAACTGATTATTTGGACTTGTAGGTTTTTGAAATAAAACAAAAATTTTTTTTGGTATTCAGTGATGAAGCCACATTTTGCTTAAACGGTTCTGTTAACAGACATTATTGTCGGTACTGGTCAGATTGTAATCCGCACTGGATGGAGGAGGTCCATACACAGCGTCTACGAAAAGTAAACGTTTGGGTGAAAAACCATTTGATCGGCCTTTTTTATTGTGGTACGCTGACCGGTAGGTACTAAATATCTTGACTTACTCCAAAATGAAATCATACCTGGAATAAATCGATTATTTCCTAATATGAGCGTATACTTTCAACAAAATGGCGCACCTCCACATTATCAAAGAGACGTTATTTAAATACAATTTTCCCTCAGAGATGGATTGGTCGAAGAGGTGCAATTGAGTGGCCGGAAAGATCACCCGACTTGACACCACCCTACTTTTTTCTCTGGGGCTACCTGGAAGACCGCGTTTATGTAAACAAACCAACTAGCTTAAACGATTTAAAGGATCGCATACATCTCGAAATGCAGGGAATTACTCCACAAATGATCAACGATTCTATTCTAGAGAGATTGTATCATTGTCAACAAACAAATCACCAGCACTTTGAGCACTTATTGTAATGAAGTATTTGCAAATTAAATAATTGTTTAGTTTATAAATTTCTGTAACACGCAGTTTTGATTAAAATTATAAACTTAGTATTTTTGTTAAATTTCTATTATAATATCCGAGTCAAGTTAAACATTGGGATTATTTCTGGAAAGAGAAAAAAAATAGCTTTTTTGTTATGGGTCACACGACCTGGGTCGACATTTGTATAAATTCAAGATGGCGGCCGTACGCTAAACGCTGACGTCAAAAACATTTGACATTAGCCCTAAGAGATGCAGAATAGAAAGTCTCATTCATCGTTCCAGAATTTCATAACTTTCCCTTTATCCGTTTCAAAGATAATCCCTCGATGCGAGACTTTTCAGCAACGCTGTATAATATATAATAATAATAAGAAAATCCAGCCTATTAATGGGAAATTGGATGTCAATATTATTGTTAAAATTTTAAAAATGTAGGTGCTGAAAGAGTGGCCCACATGGAAGAACTGCATTATTATTGGGTCTTTTTGAACAATGATGATCTTAGTAAATTTCCCGAAGACGATCAATTAGCTCTAAAGAGAACCGTTAGGCTTTGGACAAATTTCGTAAAATACTTGTAAGTTTAAACAAAAATATTCAACCTACTTTGAGAATTTGAGAAAACTGAAATTGGAAATGAAATTTTTTCAGTAACCCCACTCCAAATGAAGATCCTTTACTATCCAACGTAATTTGGCCACGATCCACCCCAGAAAATTTGGAATATTTAAATATAAATAGCACTCTAGAAGTTAGGCAACACCTAAGGCAGCACTTAGAAGTTAGTAAAGTTTTAGATAAATATATGGTACCCCCTTATGATGCGTACGGTCACTGAATAACAGTTTAATAAATATATTTGAATAACATGATTTTTTTCTTATTTCATCATCTCATACGACTTGTCATGAGGTCTTATTACTTTTAAGAGAATTTTTTACATTTTATTAGGTATTATACGTTCACTTTTTAAGCAGCCTTTGTACCATATAGATTAGTTTCTTCTGTCCAACAGCGCCGACTAGCACTTGTTTTTCCTTTGTCGCCAAAGGAACTAGAGGAAAATTGAAGTCAAGAATTTTGTTCAAACTACCTGAAAACAGCTATCGCAAACCCACCCATGCTATGATAAAATCTATTTTATATTGTATAATATATGGAACAAATCGCATGAAAAGCCGGCTGTAGCCGTTGTGGTCCTTTAAAATGAGTGAAATTAAGATACAGCTTCAAATGTTATTTTTATGAAAATTGCAGAAACCACAGGAAATGTTTCCTTTCCTTTCTCTATTATCTATAAGATCAGTGATAATGCAAAGCAAGAAAGCTTTGACTGTGCTAATGCTAATTTTATATTAAATTAATTACAAATTGTGCAAACAATAATATTAATATAAGTACACAAAATGGTTCAATTACGATCCCTATAGTTTGGTATATGCAACCAGGCATACAGTCCTAATGTATAAAAAAGTTATTTGTGGAGGTTATGATGTGTTCTCTGATTTTTGACTTACATATCGTTTTAATTCTCTCATTCTACAAAACAAGCTGTTATAATTTTTGGTGTTGACATATAAAAAATAATTAAAAAAAAAATAAAAAAACGAAAACAGTGAGAATATGAACTCACGACTTTCATTCTTGCAGTCATGTGCACGATACCACTCTGCACCAAGAAGCACTACAATGGCATTTCAATATCTGATTTACTTTTTGAATATTTAGCTACCTATGAGACAAAAATATTTTTTAAAAATGAATAGCGCATTCGACTATCTTGCGCAAGTCGGTACAAACTTGAAACTTCAAGAGGCAAATGCGGTTACGAAAAGAACTCAGCACCCAAACAGCAGAATATGTCCAGTGTACGTACATTTAAGACTCTTTTTCGTTGTTACGTCCTTGTCCGATAATAAACAAAATATGTATAAAATAAGTACGTACAGTGAAGGATATTGGTTGTACGTACTCTACGATAAGTAGTAAGAACGTACTTAGGACAAACTCATTTTAACGTACTTTGTGTACGTGCTCTGGATGTACAAAATATGTTTATTTTGATATTGACATTGATAGATGGCGGTAGTTTCGTCTTTTTCATACCGTTATTGGTCTGAGCTATGTATCGTACCACAGCGAAATCGTGGGCCAAATGTATTTCAATGTGCAATATTTATTAGTGTTAGGAGACGGTGGCAACTACACCTTTTTCATACCGTTATTAGTCTAAGTATGTAAGGACTAAGGAGTACAGGGGGGCGGAACGGTCATAACAAAACACATAGATATTTTAATGTGCATTATATACAGTGTGTAAAAGCCAAATGGAATAAATTCATTATTTCGGTTACTGTACATATTTATAAAAAATCCCGAAACACGTCAAATTTAAATTATAACTTGACATTCTTTAACGTGAAAATGCAACCCCTACCTTCAACCCCCTTAGAATGACAGGTACAACCCCCAATTTTTTAAATGGGAAGTATAGGCTTGTGATATATCATTTGAAAGGTCTCTTCATTCTCTATTCAAAAATGTTATTGTTTTTAAATTTAATGCAAAAATTAACATAAAAAAAATTAATATCATGTTGTTACCGAAATTCGCTACAATACAATCAAAAACTAAAATGTAATGCAAAACGTAATAAAATGTAGAACACGAAAAAGAACTATGAATGTTAATGAAGTAGATGTTCAAAATGTTCTCCGCGAACGTCTTGGCAACATCCTAATCTCAAATAAAACTGTCTTCTAACATTATTTAACATATCAGGCGTGATCGACCTAATCGCAAGCGTTATTCGTTCTTTTAAGTCATTTAAATCAGAAGGTTTAGTTTTGTACACATGGCTCTTCACATATCCCCATAAAAAGAAATCTAATAATGTAAGATCAGGTGATCGCGCTGGCCATTCAATCGATCCTCGCCTCCCTATCCACCGATTGGGAAATATTGTATCGAGGTACTGCCGGACATTAAGTTGGTAATGTGGTGGTGCTCCATCCTGCTGAAACCATATCGTATTCGCTGGAACTTGAGGATTACCTGGATCAGGATATAATTGTTTGTTTCAACTAGGGGTGTATTCGTTTTATGTACATATATAATATTAATTAGCTAATATGTGCACGTCTATTGTATGTAATTCCTGTACGTACTCTGGACATACTGCATTGTGGAAAATGTACATCCTAGAAATGTGCTGTGTACGTACTACGTACAGTGGAGTACGTATTCTAGAC
>CAJUYI010002288.1:0-33772 GCA_910591695.1 Galerucella pusilla
TCCAGTAAGTTTAAATAAGCCATAATGCTTGCCCCTTCCAACATAAAGTGACGTGTTTTTGGATTTTTTCTAAATACCAGTATCACAAAAGTTATTAAAGGTGGATACTTTTATCTGAAAAGCACTATATATATATATATATATATATATATATATATATATTTACGTCTATAGTACCAAGTGAGGCCCGGCTACAGGAAAATTGCGGAAGAAGTGAGGACCGCGACAAAGTGAGGACCAATATACGGTCCTCACTTTGTTCATGCCTTCAATCTTCACAAATATCAATTTCTACCAAGTTAAATCACTTTAACGATGAAAAAAAAATTGACCTCATTTTGTAGGCTTAACGTCAAATCACGTATACTGTGATTCTAAATTTCGCCACAGTCGGCGCTTTTCGTTGAGTATATATTTCGACCGTGTATATTCTGAGCTTCATGGTATGGCGTCCAGCGCACCAAGTGAGGACCAGAGATCTGACAACAAGGCTGGTCCTAGCTTTGTGTGCTGTATACATAATTTCCATGAAAATAATATCCTTTTACGTTCTAAATGTTTTTTCATTGAATGACAGAAGTTGTTCGTCTCACTACCTTAAAAATGAATTATTTCCATAAACGCTTCTGAACAAAGTCCGAAAATTGCTTGTTAGTTGCTATTAATTATATTGAGAGAGTATCGCCATTACTGTTAGTACTTTAGACATGTTTGATGAATTTGATCTGTAAAACAATACCAGAGTAGCCTAGTACAAAATTTGATCAATCCGATTTTAACGTCAGTTGTAAGATTAATGGTTTTATACAGGGCTGCTAAAAAGTCTGGCTTCAAGAGATTATCGTTGAAAAGGTTAAAGGGAAAGATATGAAATTTTAGCACAATGAATGGGACTTCATCAAGCATATTTTGGAGCAAATGTCAAATGTTTTTGCCGTCAGCGTTCAGCATGCTGCCGACATCTCGATTTTTCCAAAAGGCAGCCTAAGTATCACATAATTGCTTATTTCTTTCTCTTTTAAAAAATAATTGAAAACGAACAATAAACTGAACTCACTCCACACTAACGCAAGACTTGCTACGTCGAATAATATGTACCTCTCAATTTATTTGTGTTAATTTGTAATTAGTAATAGTTTTGACAATTTCCACATAAATAATGATGTGGTTGAAGTTTTCAATGACTACTATTGTTTTTTTTTTCAAGAATCTACCAAGATCAAATAATCAGTACAGTACAATTTATTAAAAAAAAATAAAACTGATATTTCATAAGACACAGGAAAAAATAGGCTTTTTGTGAATCATCACTCGACATTGGTTATCTGAAAAAATTTCAGGTACCGGCGGTACGCCAAGCGCTCACGTCAAAACCATTTTGGGCTTTGAAATATGCATAATTGAGTTTTATCAATCGACTCACAATTTCATATCATTATCCATTTCAAAGATTATACCTTGTTGCGAGATTCCTAAGCAGTCCTCCTCCGTATAATAACAACTGTTGGGTTTGAAGAGTTCATTGAATATTTGATATCAACTTACAAAACATTATCTTGAATGCAATTCAACATTTGTACTGATAGCAATCGTTTTATAAAGTAATGTGAAATAATGTTCTCACCTATAATCTAAATTTCTAGCTTTCCGCCGTAGAAACGACGACGGAAAGAATGTCTGACCAGTCAGGTAAATGCCGGTAAGGTATCGTAATAGCTCCTGAATCTTTCGAAAAAAAGTCATATTTGTGATTGTGAACCAGTGCGAAGCTGTGATCAGTGAAACGGAAGTTTTTGCAAAGAATTGGCTAAATGATAACAAAATCTTCGAAAATTGTCTTGTTCAGTTATAACGATAAATTTTCGAATTTATCCTGACCAGGACACTTTCAATGAGATTCAAATTTTTCTTATAATATTCTTATAATTTGAATAGTTTTTTCTATTCAAATCATTTGATTTTGAATCTTTTTACTAGAAATAACTGCTAAAAGAAAAGATAACTGAGTATTTTAAACACAAGTGTTAAATAAACTACCCTTTCATATCCAGCCCTTTGTTATAAACAGGTCAAATTCTAGAGAAAAAAAAATTGAACACAATAAAGACCCTTACGCTCTCATACTTCCATTTTTTTGTAACAATACAAGATAATACCTAATGTAGCGTGTCAAATGGAAAGTACAAGCCTATTCGACGTGTACCATTGAGATTGTTTATTAATCTTACCTACTAAAATGAACTATGAAATACCCCTCAATAAACAATAATACGAGCAATAATATCTATAATGTGTCGTTATAATATAATCAAGTTCCTAAAGTTTAACAATATAAATAATATATCTAATATCTACAGCATCGTTTATTTCTCAATAGGTATGGGGCAGACCTTCCTAATAGGCCTGGTGAAAATTCCAGTCTCTGTTTTTATTTTAATAAGCCTAACCCTACCATCAGCCCCCGGAAAAATTTCAATTATTCTACCTTAAGGCCATCTTAGAGGAGGAATATTGTCCTCCTTTAACAATATAAGTTGATCTAATTTTAAATTTTCCGTAGTTCTTAGCCATTTTGGTCGGTTTTGTAATTGATTTAAATACTCCACCGACCACCGTTTCCAAAAATGTTGTTGGATTTTTGTGCATTTTTGCCATATTGAAAGCCGGTTTTCCGGAACAGTAATTGTATCCTTTTCTAAATACGCATCCAGACTTTCCCCTATTGAAAAATGCCCAGGAGTTAAGCACAACAAATCTCCAGGATCATTTGAGAGTGGACACAGGGGCCGTGAGTTTAGTATCGCCTCAATTTGTGCCAACACTGTACTAAATTCCTCGAATGTGAGTTTTGGTTTTCCCAATCACTCGTAGGATATGAAATTTTGCGCTTTTAACCGCCGCTTCCCAAATTCCTCCCAATGTGGCGATCGAGGTGGAATAAATTTTCATTGTGTACCCTTATTTACAAAAAAGTCCACAATATTATTTTCATTTCCTTTATTTTTAAAGAATACATATAGATCGTGTAGCTGATTTCTAGCGCCTAAGAAATTTGTCGCGTTGTCGCTATAAATTATTTTTGGGTTACCTCTTCGTGCAATAAAACGCTTAAATGTTAACAAGAATGCTTCACATGATAAACTTGTCACTAACTCTAAATGAATACATTTAGTAACCATGCAAATAAAAAATACAACATATGCCTTTATACATGATGCCCGCCTTGCCCTTGAATTTTTAATAAAGAATGGACCCCCAAAAGGACATATTTTGCTTGACCCAGTGCCACGTATTCATCAATAAACCCTTTATAATTTAAAAATAAATTATTATCCTTTATGAATCGTTTTTCTAAACTTAGAAATCTCCTTTTAGCTAACGTAAAGGAATCACCCAATTTCTCATATTCGTTAACTGATTTTAGTAACATACAGGGTGTTTCTTAAGTAATCTAAAATATTATATGGGGCGCTTCGTTACTCAATTTTAAGACGAAAAGTTCATATAAACATGTGTGATAGGTGTTGTAGTTTATGAGATACAGGGTGATGAATTTATTGTAATAAGTCAGTTCTGATTGTACGTGAAATTAATTTTTCCCGGTGACGCTACTGGTTTTTAGAAGTAATACGCAAAAACATGCAAAAACATGTGGTTCATGCATGACGGAGCTCCTCCACATTTTTCAGTGATTGTACGCGAGTTTTTAAATAATGTTTTTTCAAACCATTGGATCGGACGAGGATCTCCACACCCGTGGCCCCCTAGATCACCTGGACACAATCCTCTGGATTTTTGTGTGTGGGGATATTTGAAATCGCTTGTTTACACAACACTGATATTAAACGTACAAGATCTTCAAAATCGTATCATAGACGGCTGTAATGTTATTCGTAACAATCCTGGTATCTTCGAACGTATTCGACAATCCATTAGACATCGAGCGGATGCTTGCATTTTAGCTGGAGGTGGACATTTTGAACATTTGCTCTGAAATGTATTATTTTTTCTTTATGTTTAACACAAGTTGCTGGTAATAAAATAATAAAAAAATATAAATCAGTAGCGTCACCAAGAAAAATTAATTTCACGTACAACACCCTGTATCTCATAAACGACAACACCTATCACACATGTTTATATGAACTTTTCGTCTTAAAATTGAGTAACGAAGCGCCCCATATAATATTTTAGATTACTTAAGAAACACCCAAAAGACCCATTTTCTAAAATCTTTGTGGTATTATTAAAAATATTTTCTGCAAGTTCATCTTCAGAATTTATAATGTTATTACAACTGACTTCTTCAGATTCCCAAAACTTTTCCATCATTTTATTGATCTCCGACGAACTTGTCGACAAAGAAACATTATTACGATCATAATTATTATTTGCACTTAAATACCGAATAAATTCCTCAGATATATTGCCCGCAATAACCAAACCAAAAAGTGTGTTTTGTAACACCTGCAAACCCCTACCTAATTTTATTATCTCTGGTGTGATTACCTCGTGATAAATATCGGCACCGAGAAATATGTCAACTGACTTTTGTTTGCCAAGAAAAGGATCAGCCAAATGCAAATCTGATGGAATTCGAATTTTATTTATATCTATTTCTATTTGGGGCAGTTTCGATACAAAGTTATCAATTACTGAACAAGATATACTAAGTTCCTGGTTATTGACGTCTTTACAATTTCTTAAAGATAGTGTAATGTCAATCATTTCATTACACATGGCCCCTTTACCTGATATTCCCGAAATTTGAATAGTGCGTTTATAAGATGGATAAAGTAACCTTCTCGCTAACTTTGTTGTTATTAACGAACATTGTGCACGCTGTCTAATAAAGCAGTCGCTATAACGGATTTTCCGTTCCTATCCAACAAAAACACCTGTGTTGTAGCTAACATAACATAGTTAGACCTTCCTTGTGCCATTGCAGACAACGATTGAATTGAATTATTTAAAAAAGTTTTATTTTCCTCAACTGTTTGGTCAAAAATACCTCCTGCAGTTGCCTTATCCTGAGGTGCATGACTTTCCCAAAAGTTTCCACTAATATTAGATGGAACATTATTGCGAGAGCTATTAACAATAGCAACATTTCCTCTGCTGCTATGACCCTGATCACCATATTGCCCTTTCTGAACGTGCAATAATGTGTTGTGACTACCCTTACAAATGAAACACCCTGATTTAGTACACTTTTGAACAAAATGGGTAAAAAACACTTATAACACAATTTAGTTGTATTCACAAATTGCCGTCGTTGATCAACCGACATCGATTTAAATTTAAAACATTCACCCACCTGGTGATTAGTACCCTTACAATAGCAACATTTTTGCATATAAGCTCACCTTGAAGCGTGGATTTTGTATTTAAATTAACAAATTTCCCTTTACTTTCCGGGACCCCTAAATTCTCTAATGCTATACACCGCTTTTCCAGAAAACCCAAAAATGCTTTCAATGTTGGCAGTGCACTACTTCCTCTGTCAAATTCAAATGCTTGTTTAGTTTGGAAATCTAACTTTTGAGTTAATAAGTAGATTAAAATCAAACCCCATGCCTCAATTGGGACACTTAACTTTTTTAAATCTTCCATATTATGTTGATTTATTGTTGTAATGAATTCACGTAAGTTAATTCCCGTACACCTATTTATAGACGGAATTTCCACCAGTGTCTTAATGTGGGAATTGATAACAAATAATTTATTTTCATACCTATTTTTCAAAGTGTTTAAAGCTATATTGAAGTTATCGTTCGTTAAAGGTAAATTTTCCACCAATTTAAGAGGCTCACCCAGGGAGGATTTCAGATAAATAAACTTTTGTATATCAGATAATTGTTGGTTATCGATAATCAGGGCAGAAAATAAATCGTAAAAACCACTCCAATCGGAAAATTTTCCATTAAAAACTGAAATGGACAGCTCTGGAACCTTAACATAATTATTTGGAGCCTGTGACGGCACAGGAGAGCTAGAGCTCGAGCTAGAATTTGTTCCAATAGGAGATTGTAAATTTCTTTTAATTAGTGCACACAAATTAAGATATTTGGTTTCTACGTTAATTCTATCATTAAAAATAGTATCAGAATCATCCTCATCTAGGTCTTCAATTTATTGTCGCCAACCTTGATATTAACTCAAAATTATTTAAAACAGTGTAAGCAGAATTCGGTCACATATATGTCTTTCTTTTTCTAATCTTTTTCTTTCCTTCGATACAATAGTCTTATAATATGTTCAAATATGGCAACATTGTATAGTCCTCACTTGGTGCGTTATATATCGTTTTTCATGTTAGATGGTCCTCACTTTGTGGATATGGTGGTGAATAATTATACGGTGCTCGTTTTGATATATAAATGGTTGGTCCTCAGATTGTCGAATATACACAGATTTTAAAACTTTTTTCCATATGAAAATTCACGAGTATATTATCGTTCACCATTTACCTAATTTTCGAATTATATTACATATCTGTCCCTAACGTTCTCAATCCACTCCTTCATGGTGTCCTCACTTTGTATGCTGAAAGTCGTGTCCTCACTTTGATAGCCAGTCGTAAATATATATATATATATATATATATATATATATATATATATATATATATGGATTTATGGACAAGGTGTACATTGTAACAAACACCACAACTGGTAGGTACTTCTGTTTATCACCCACTTAACAACAATACCCAGCAAAGCCTTTTAGCGAACAGCTATTACAAATTTTTATTACCACCTAATAGTTTGCATCGGCCCTGAAGGAAGAACTTTGGTGGGTAACAGAATAAAATACAACCAACAGAGACTCCCCAATTGGATGTTCTCTGTTGTAAACCGAGTTTCTTAGATTCGAAATGCTCTACGCCGGAAATCAAGTAATCACTGTCTTTGTTTACCTGCAGCGGATGAACTTATGTTCAAATCTCAGAAGGCATAGGCGTACCAAGATAAGTATCAGAAATATCATAAGACATAAATTGTTTGCGTTTAGATAAAAAAAAACAATTTCATTGAAATTGGTTTTAATTGAAAGTAAATTTTATCATGTTTACTCCAATTTAATGAAGACAGTCTTTATGAAAACTTCATCAATTCATTCATTTAACAGTTTGGTTCACTTGTTTGTTGTTTGGGTGAAATTCAGTAGCCACTTTCTCATAAAAGATTGATATGGAATTTACAATTTTTTTAATTTTTTCAATTTACAAGTAGAGCTAAGTGCATGGCGGATTTTAGAGTTGAGAAACAGATATCCAAGCATATAATCATAACAAAAAACTTTATCAACTTGAATTCAGATTCGAGCATGGATTTCCATTCAAGTGAAGGTTTCGTATTGTGTTGTGAAGTGTGTGGCATCAGGGTGGCTAAAAATGCTATGTCGTTAGCGTGTTCCCCTCTAAGATGGGACTAATTAGAGCCTTGGCCCCTCTATCAAAACTGTTAAGGGGTCGACCATTTACTCTTGGGAACAATATGGTAACAAATGATAATAAAGCTAAAACTAACACAACGAAAAAGAAGGCTTGAAAAGCGAAAGAAAAGTATAGAGCAAAACGTGCAAAACAGAGTGAAAGTATCGCAAGGCAGCATTGTAGACCACGTTGGAAGTTTTTGTGAAAGGATTGCTAATAAAAAGGCACTAAAAAGAATGTAATTATAGTATATTAATAATTTCCTCGAAATCAACGAGAAGTCAAAAGTGACATTAATTCTTCTCGATCAGTTTAATAGTATATTATTAAACGAGCAATTTATGATAGCCATAATTCACGATGGGTGACGTTTGCGTCACGAGCCGCAGGCGAGGGGCGCAAGTCACCCAAGTGAATTATGGCCATAAATTGCGAGTTGAATACCATACTTTGTCCACGACACTTGATTTATTTATTAATAAATAAAAGTCAGTAGCGATTTGGCATATTACTAACCTCAAAATGTTGTGGCAGCTACTTCAAATAATTTGACATATATAGAGATGGGCGATACTGTAGAAAGTATCAATACAACGTACCGTTATAAATATATTGTTTTAAAATACTTAATATTAGAAAATATCGTTATGAAAAGTATCAATCTTAAAAATTACAATATTTTATAGATACGATATATGTCAGAAACAAATTTCCTGAACAAAATACACATATTTAATAGTTTATTCCATATTGTACCCCCATCTCTAGTCGTGAATTATGAACCATAATACACTACAGTGTATTATGAACCATAATTCACGACAGTTGATATATGGGTACCATAAACCTTTAGTTAGGAGGTAAAATATTGACTTATTATTAGGTGGTCGTGGACAAAATATAATTTGCATTTTAGTGAAATTGTTTTTATGCTATTTATTGTGTAATGAATGGAGTAATATATTATTTAGGACCACTTAAATGTATGGGGGCTAAGATGTCGGCAAATAACTCACTTACCGACGTCTGAACGGTAAGTAAATCACTTACCGACGTGTTAGACAACCTACCGTCCTGACAACCGATGCTGTAAATGAATAAAATAGATTGATCGCGCAAAAAAAATATCAGTCATCGGAAAAAATCGCAAAATTTGAACGGATTTATAGAAAATAAAGATGATAATGAACTAAGCCTACCATTTTATTGATTTTCAAAGATTGTCGGTCCTACACAATGAGTCCTTTTATGGTATTAGAAGCTGATCATATATTGACTTAAGCTATGTAATTATTTTATGTGTGTGAATATGATGGTGAATTCTAATCAACTGGAGATAAATTCCATCAACGTTTGATCCTCCGCACTTAATTTAATCCTTTTCGGAACATTTCGATGTTCAAATTCGAATTGTTAGTAGATTGAGACAGCCACTAGGATAGACGTAACCCTTTCAGCATTCTAATTCTTCTTTTAATTGGAATCAATACGGAAAATATTTATTATGCAAATGAAAACGTACGTATAGATTATCGTGTTATATTTTATGAATGAACATAACCATTCTATGTGAATGTATAAATTATTATCATTGATTTTTTAACAAAATATTTATTTAATTATTTCTCCTTTCTATCATCCCAACGTTGCGCCGTTGTACATGTATCGCCATCGCCCAGATTCACTGTGATCAAGCAGGTGCAACAATACTTGTCGACCTTAATCGATATACCCTTAAGGATCTCTTTCGCTGCTAGATGCAGCTTCTTCATTGACAGGTATCTTTTTGTGGTAAATTATTTGAGAAAACGTGGCAGGTGCAAAGTGTACGTCATGATGAGCTTCTTTTTATTATTAATGCTTGGTTGGAGGGTCCCAAATTGTAATAAAATAATTTCTTGAAATATACGGTAACGTTGAAGTTCTAATCTCAAGGGTTACTAATATTATTGTCTGTTATTTAATAATGATAATTTGATAACAATTGTTTTATAATAGGAACACTATAAAAATTTTACGTTATAACAAAACAATAGTTAACGTTGTATTATATTCATACTTTTAAGATTAAGGACTCATTTATATGTAGGTACGTAGTAATAGTAAACCACGACTTAGCTAATTCTAAATAAACATAGATTCAAAAGTTTTGCGTCACCTTCTTCGGATGCGAAGAAATTTTTTTGCGCTAACAATTTTTTGTTGGCTTGTTTATCAATGTTTACCATTTCAATATGTTTCATATTTTTTGCAATATACAGATGTTTACAGATTTTTTTGTAAGATAACATTTTTAGTGCGATCATTTTAACATTCAAGGCATTTGATTTTTACGATTTTAAGTGCAAACATGAATCGTCAAGTCATAGGTGGGATTGACCGTGCAAGAATAGTGGCTTTAGTTAAAGAAGGTCACTCTCAAAGGTTCGTGGCAAACAGAGTTGGCGTTTGGCAAAGTGATGTGTCTCGTGTATGGAACCGTTATCTCCAGACCAATTCTCTTCGTGATAGACCTCTAGAAGCGGTAGAAGGCGTGTTACTAATTAGCGGCAAAACCGCTATATCCACTTAACTATCCGAAAAAACCCGACCATGGCAATACCAGCACTCCAAAGAGATATGAGACATGCAGTGGGAGTTCAAGTATCGATCTCGACATTACGAAGACGAATACTTGCGACAGGTTTGAGGTGTCGCTGACCAATAAGATTGCCCAGACTACAACCTGAGCACAGAGTTCGCCGACTACAGTGGGCTCAAGAACACGCGGCCTTGCCTGAAGAATTTTGGAATTCGGTGTTTTTTTCCGACGAGACAAGGATTTGTTTGGTACAAGATAGCCATCGAATACGTGTGTGGCGGGATTCAAGAGTTGCTCAGCTTGCCCCGTGCCGCCCTTCAGATGAGGAAGTGCTATGTTTTGGGCTGGTATCATGTTAAATGATCGTACAGAATTATTTCATGTGGAGGGAACGATGACTGGTGATAGGTATCTCAGAGAGATTCTACATCCTCACGTGAGACTATGGCGCGTAGCTGTTGGCAATTCCTTCGTTTTTATGGACGATAACACCCGACCTCATCGGGCCAGAGCTGTAAATGAGTATCTTGAAACTGAAGGGATCAATCGTTTGAACTGGCCTGTCCTATCTCCTAACATGAATCCCATAGAACATGCTTGGGACATGCTTGCCAGGGCAGTGGCAGCACGCAGAAATCCACCCAGGAGTGTACAAGAGCTTGTTTATGCGGCCCAAGAAGAATGGCAAATATTCCTCAACAGAATATCAATAATTTGGTAAACAGCATGGGCAGGTGACTCTAAGCTTGCATAAATTCTAGAGGTGGAAATACTCTTTATTAAAAGTTCTCATGCATGTTCTCACCTTTTCTTTGAAAAGAATCAATTTGTATTTAGTTTATTAAATTTCTAAGAATACTTTTTATGTTTAAAGCAAGTTTATTATTGGATAATAAAAATTTTTGACAAATATACACGCTTTTTTTATTGAAACCTAATTATTTGATTAATCTCTGATCCATTGTGATGCAAAACTTTTGAATCTATGTGTAGATTTCACTGGGTCCTCCGTAGGGAAAAACTGCTAGTAAGAGATATTGTTGGTACATAGATAGCTCAGAAACACCCTCCATCCTTAAGCAGAAATGCGGACATTTAAGCTTTCGATTCGTGTGGAGAGGCTGGAAGAAACCAAAAGGGACCATTTCTGGTCATTCTGGTAAGGATAGTAATGAGATGGCAGACTCTCTAGCAACGTAGAAAGGCATATGTGGTTTCCTCGATTGACCTGCCGTTGGTGTCACTTTCATCTGAACCATCATGATATAGTTAGATCTGAACCGTCAGAAGATCCGACGTGTCGATAGCAGAACCCAATGTTTTGTGCCTTCCCCACCGCAGCCTGAATTGAGTATATGATGTCTAGTAGATGTTATGTCTCTTGACCTAATAGGCTTAGTGAAGAAGCTGAATTTGTTTGGTGAAATATGAATAGGCGTGAACTACAATAGACTCTGTCATTTACTCACCACAAACCTTACCAAAACCAGAAGTTAAAAAATAAAGACACATAGTACCGTGATTTGATAAAGGTACCATATATTGGAAGCCGTAAGCCCTACAGTTTGGGAAAAAAATTGCGAAGGGTGAATCAGACCCAAGAAAATGATCAGAAATGTACTAGGTTTTCCTCAATTTGGGTTGGTAAAAAGTATCTGCCTCATAAACTACTGTTCTCATTCTACATTTTTTTTAATCCTTTTTCTGTATCATCTATTCGTCCGACGTGAAAGAGACAATGCCTTAGATTAGAATTGGAGTGGCTCTTTGTCCTATCCCACTGCGACTTTTTCAGATCTATTGTGGTGCTCCCTATATTTTGAGCTCAATATCTAGCTTTATTCCCTTACCTAGCTCTCAACCCTCGGTTTATATTCTCCGAGTATGTGAAACCGTGCTCTTGCTAGGCCTTCACACTCACACTCATCTTCTTCCTGACAGAACCTACATAGGCTGTCATCTGCTGGGCCAATTGTGTGCATATGTTTCCTCAACCTACAGTGTTCGGTCAGCATTCCTAACATCATCCTCGTCGTTTCTCGACTTTCACTTTTAAGAAATGATTTATCGTGTCTTTGTTTTGAGGTTTCATACCACCAGCGCAACGCCTGGTTGTTTATCCACTTGTGGATGCTCTCCTTAGCTAGGCATTAAGCAATTCCACAGGGTGGCTCTGGCCCTATCATGACGACCTCCGCTGCTCTCTGCTTGGCTAATTCATCGGCATTTCCATTGCCTTTTATTCCTTGGTGACCTAGTACCCAGACTATGGTCACTCTATTATGACTACCTAGTTTGTTGAGGGCCTTGCAACACTCCCACACCAGATTTTACGTTGTCCGATATGAGCGTACCTATCACCTTCAGTGCTGCTTGGCTGTCGGAGTAGATGACGATTCCTTGGCTTTCCATCTCTCGTCTCTTCAACTCTTCTCTGCACAGCATTCCACCGCCATCACCTCTGCCTGAAAGACATAGCATGTTTCTCTAGGCTTAGAGAGATCGTAATATTTTCTTGTACCCCACATATTCCGGCGCCTACTCCAGAGTCTGTTTTAGAGACATCAGTGTGCCAGTTGAGATTCGCTGTTATAAGAGGTCCTGCTTCCCAGTCCTTTTTCTCTGGAATGTAAACTGGATATTCGTTTTTAAAACTACATTGTGGGGGAATCTGATCCATATGCCTTAATCGATTTTCAAAAATATACACTTCATGCATACTGTGCCAAATTACCGAATTAATTATGCCACATGTCACCTTGAACTGCTCAGTATTATAAGCTGTAGGACTTATAGCAGAAATAAAATATCCATGATTTTGTTTGGTTTATAGTTATTTACTTTACATAGAGTTTATAAAAGACAAACAGAACAATATGTTTAAGATACCTAAACTAAATATAATAAATAAACTACACATACCGTTATGTGTAATCTTGTTGTGTACTAGTATTTCTTTCAGACCGTTCGAGAAATATTCAATAAAATATAATTTTTAGATGAATTTCAACTCAGAAATGGATGGAGACCATATTTTCCATTCAATTCCTCAGTGGAATAAAAAAATGGAGAGTATGGTTAACTTTTACAATATTGAACATCGAATACAATTAAATTTCATAACAATTTTTTACTTGGTTCGTGACAACATACATCATAAAAACAGCAAAGTTGTCGTATCTGTTTTGTTGAAAAAATATGAATCAAATTTTTAACAAGCGAGCCGACTAGCTTATTACGCCATTATTTCATCGTGTAAATGGAACAAAATGAAGACAAACCGTGGAATAAAAAAACAAGACACTTGCATGCTACCCGACTGTGTAAAACGTTGTTTAATTCATACCTGAATAGGCCAGTTTTGAAAAAGTAGAAACAATAATAAATATAATAATATAAAAATAATACTAAAACATCTGAAATTGTTTCTTCATTCGCGGGGTAAAATACTTAATAAATGTGATAAATTGAACATCGGAAGGAGAACTCAAAAAACAATGTGGATAATATTGAATTTTAAATTGTTTAAAATGTCTACAAAGTCGGAAGCATAGGTCGGAGGAATGAAAAAGAACATGACAAATTCCTGCAGTGGCTGAAAGTTAACCGTATTGAAAGCGAAAATATAAACTATAGGTAATGTTGGCTTACTTTCAAGAAATGGTATGTATTTTTTTTCTACTTTCTACTCCAAGTGCATTGGTTAATTTTTCTCACAGTCTGAATCGTGCAGTTCTAATTCCCTTTCGACTAAGTGGTCAATGTAAAAATTAATTAGGAGAATTTATAATGATCCAGATGTGAGTGAGTTTAAGGAACTGGAAGCGTTTCTCAAACGAAAAAGAAAGGGATATGAGCTAAAAAAGTCAACTGTTCAGTCGGTTTGATATTTTCAAATTATTTAAGAATGCTTCTTATCAAGAACATTTAATACATGAAGTATGTAATACAATCTGAAACGATTGGTAGTACTGATCATGGGTTATTTCGGAGGCTGTAGAGGTTAATAGCTTTTGGATAAGAAGATTAATCACATTGAAGATAGGGGCTCTGTTATGGTGGATGACATTCCGGAAAGTATATTTATGTTTTTGCATTCGTCGGTAGTGGAAAGAATGTTTCTAACGTATCGTGAAAAGCGTTGCACAGTTCAGCTTGTTGGGAAATCCCATGCAAAATTGCTAGATTTGGATTGGATTTGCCGGGTCCAGAAACTTTTACGTGACATTGCCTGCGAAGGACTTCCTCGACTGTCATTGAAGAGACATGGTGGATATTTGAATGATATGTGAGAAAAATGTGTAGCTATTGATAACTGATTTTTTTAATTAAATTATGATGAATTTGTTTTTGACATCTTCTTTATTGTTCTCAGTATTTATTTATATGTATCATTTCTTTTATTGTTAGTTTCTGAAAAAGTTTTTGAGGACAAAAAAATATTATCTTGAAACACGAGAAACAATCTTGCCACGTGTTAAATATCTAACTTTAACTATAGAATAAAACCAAAATGTGTACTGGCCTAGAGTGTGGACTACATTATAAATGATATTTTTGAGATAGTAGTCGAGCAATAGACAAAAAACGAAGTAGCACACACGCAAACATTGTGTGGTCATAATAACTTTGTGGGTTCAGCCCTTGACTCATCTGTATAAAACTCCATAGGGGCTGACTCATACAGTCATATGGTCAATTGATATTAAAGGACGTAGTTGAATAATTTAAAAATGTATACTGATAATAATACCCATCTCCTTCCAATTATTCGCGTTTTAAACAATGAAATGACTTGAAATATCAACTAAAGAGTAAAAATTAATTTATTGAATGTTCAAAATGGTCACGATTTTCTTCATTGCATAATGCAGTAGGTGCTGAATCTTGCGCGAGCTCTATAAAATTTTCTCTGGATAATACAGTTATATATTTTTCGGGATAATTTTTGGTCATATCATACAGAAAATATAATTGATAAAAATTTTTGTGATAAATTTCACAGTTTTTGTGTAAAAAATGTCTTAGTTAATAATTTGGAATATAATATTAAAAAAATATATATATATTATCATAGTTGAGCTTCCTTTTACACGTTCTTCGTGTATTTAGCTAGCCATGTGTACATTAGAACATGATTCAAACTAATTGGAAGCTGGGTTACTGTTAGCAAACAGCTAATTTAATGTTTGAGGTAGGGTGTGGATGTGAGGGTAGGAATTATCAAGGGAAATAAAGTTGCCCATAAAGAAATTCAAATATTCAAACTAATTTTGTTTGTTTGGGGTGGAAAAAAAATGAAATAAATATATTGGTTCAATATTTTTATATAGTATTAAGATTGTAGTTTGGAATTTTGTATTGGGAAGTACGTTGACAAATTGAATATTCCATTTAATATTAGAGAACCTTCTAAGGGCAAACAGCTGTTTCGTTCCGTTTCACAATATTTCGTTGACTCTGCTTTTGGTCTTGAGGATTTAGTTTTAGTTAAAAAAGTATAGGAATCCCCCATAAGATATTGGTCGTATAGATTTAGAAAAAAAAAATTCATGATAAAAGTAGCCAAGACTATTCACTACACCGGTTTTGGATTAAAAAAAGCAAATAAATTTACATGGGGAGCCCATATCTCGAAACATGTGAACCTATGTTATTTTTTCAATCCAAAACCGTTTGTCTAACGAAAAAAAGTCTAAAGGTTTTTTTTGTTAGCAACTAATAAGTGATTACGGAAATAATTTTAATTTTGATAAAATGCCGTGGCATGCCATTTTTTAATGTAATAAAATTATATTTTGTTCAATATCAACGGTTCGAAAAAAGGTAGATGATTGATTTTTTCCATTAAATTCCAGAAGAGTGTATCCTCTTTCAAAATATGGGAAAATGAATATACCGTTACATTTGTTTTTTTTTAAAAAGCTCAACAATTTGCTATCATTTCAGTTAACGCCATCTAGTAGCGAAGACGAAAGTTCAAAAATTCAAACCAACTAGGAGTTTTGTAGTGTAAATCATGCTCTTTCTTATGAGCCCAAATTTGTTGAAATCGGTGAAGCGAAACGGGAGAAAATAAAGCGGTGGGGGAAGTTCAATTTTTTTTAAACTCTTGGTTTGTTTAAAAAAATTGATAGATAGAACAAAACATTTCAGTCAAAAAGTGTAGGTGAATAGTCAGTAAATATGAAAATGCATCGATATACTTTGGGTGAAATTCTATAAAAATCCTATTTTCCTAGTAAGTGTTGGTTGTTACGCCCTCTAGCGTACGTTTGACAGTCTCGAAAATAATTTCCAGCAATTTCTCTTGGCGACTTTTACAATGAATTTTTTTTCCAAATCTATACGATGAGATATGGCCGCTCAACTGATCACCCGGTACAGAAAACAGTAACAGATCCGTATTCTGTAACATTTGATACTAAAGCATGGATAAAATTTATTTTGTGAAACAAAGGTAGGTAAATAACTTAAAAGGTGTATAATATAACTAATAAGATAAATACCTGGAGTAAAGTAAATTAAGACAGTATTATCCATTTCATTAAAGAATCAAATTACCGCAGCCCTAGGTATCTGGGGTGCGATTTTCGAGTTCACACGAATGTTATTCGTTTATGAATTTTTTCGTATACGGTGCTAATGTGTATTTTTCAACACCGTTCGAATAAACGTTCTTGCACGAAGAATTTAGCAGCCGGCAACACCGCATCCTCGGATGGTCTTGTCATTTGTGACATTTGAGAATCAAAGAATAAACCTTGTCTATGCAGCTCTAAAAATTCTATGCAAAGAATATACCAACTACTGTATCAAGTGTGGTAAGCCCAAACTGGCTTTTGATATTACTTATTTAGCATTTTTCCTTTATTATTGTTTGTTGTTAAAAAATTGGAGATTCATATTGTGTTCTATAAAGTTTCACAAATTGCCTTTCTGAATATTCCTCAAAAGGATCAATAAATGGGTTAAAGATCCTAAGAGATCTATCTGCTAACTCTTCCGCTTCTTGTATAGCGTTCATGAAGTTTAAATAAATTAAATGATCAAAACTTGCCATGCTACAACTGATTATATCATTAAATATATCATTCAAATTAATGACATACCAAACACAAATATTTTCAAATGTGGGTTATGTAAATTCACTCTTTCCGTACACGAAAACATTTATTCGAATGGAATGAACCCACTCGAAACAAGCCATACGAAAGTGTTCGTATACGATTACCGTTTGAGCATGTCGAAAATTAGGTTATTCAAATTTCATACGAAAATGGCCATTTTTCGTATACGATTTACTCCCGAATGGTTTCGAAAATCGCACCCCTGGCCAGATTGAAATTAATTAACACTTCAAGAGTGGCTTACAACTAAATAGTGCACAGGTCAGTGACATATTATATTATTATTGTTTTTTTATTTAAGAAAAATGAAGCCCATCAACCCTTTAGGATATTAGCGCTACCAAATGAACAATAAATATTAAGTACTACTACAGTATAGGTATAAAAAGCAAACAATTTTGGTAATTAATCAAACTTTGTGCAGAAACTGTATAGCCCGTAGATAAACTACAAAGTTTTCCAAATTGTACTCTTCTCCTAGCAAGTGGTACACATAGTAGGAGGAATGTTAAATGTAACTCTTTGCTGTGAAAACTTTAGACAATCTATAAATACATGCCTGACTGTTGAAGGGCATAGACACACTGTACAGCGGGATTATTGGGATTTCGACATTAAGTGTTCATGGGAAAATCGGATGTGATCTATTCTAAGACGGGTCAAGATAACATTTTCTTTCTTGGTTTCTGGAACGGCCTTCCACAGTTCAACTGTTCTTTTCACTTCCCTAAGGGCCGGTATTATAATGTCAAGTTGACCGAAAGTTGAGTCACAACCTGGGGTCAAACTGCAATATCCGTATTATAAACATCAACAGAGAGTCGAACTGATGGTTAACCGTCCGTTCGTCCAACCGTAGATTTCGCAGATTCTCCTTGTACTTCGCTTTTGTGCTACAGGGTTATGTTGCAAACTGTTGGAGATTAGTGAGAAAGTGTAGCCGACGCAGGTAGAACAGTTTAAATCAAGTTCGACCCAACGGAAACCTTTATAACCGCGGGTTGAGTTTCAACCCCAGGTCGAGTAACCACGGGTTGAATTTGTTGCTGGTGTTGCCGAGCGTTGTTAACCGATGTCTTGATAAATATTTTGATGTCTGTCATCGTAACTTTCGTGACTTCGGTGGCACTAGGGTCCTGAATTGCAACTTTGGCTGCTGCATCAGATCGCTCATTTCCCTCTATTCCTGTGTGTGAAGTTACCCATAGTCTGTAACTGTATGACTGCTCCTGAATTGTATAGCTAGGATAATATCATTGTTTCCAATAAATAAATCAAAAATGTGCTCAAGATGTACTCACATCTAGAGAATAATTTTATATTTTCTATCCATACTATAAAAATAAAGAGTATAAACTCATTTGAAACGTGAAGTATAGGTTAGAATTCTTGTTTCATGCTCATGTTGGTTTTATTACAGATTTACAAACTATTTTGTAACATCCAAGTAACCTTTTATATCTAAATGCACCAAATTCCATTTAATTAAATTGTTATACTCAGTATTTCACTTTTTATTTGAACTAACATTCCAATTACAGTGCATTTGAAGTAATGAAATTGTTGCCATTCTATATATTTAAGATATTCTCAATAGGAAACCAACCTGGGCAGGGGTGTATTGAGATTTATTGAAATTTGAGAGGATAACATAAAACTTACAGCATATAGTTTATTGTTAAAAGAATTCTTGATTATAGTTAACTCATAAAATAATAAATAAAGGTTATTTCATAATTTATTGGACAGAACTCAAGGTTCAAAGAGAGTAGAAGTTCCATGTTCCTGCATAATAAGTGAGCTAGCCTGAATAAGGGTAAGTTTATGAAGTCAAATGAATAAAACAATACGTATATTATATACGTTACCTACTTACAATTAATGAGCTGATTCTATATTATTTACAAGTATTCTACCCAAATCTAGTTCAGTATCACTATCGTCTTCATTTGAATTGATAGCTAAGGATGCTAAATAAACATTAGCTCTAGCATTTCGATAGGTACCTTCAAACTTAATAATATGCTGAATTATTTTTTTCTAGTTATCAGTGGGACTCTTACAGCTCGACCAATGTAGCTTGAGACTTCAAATGCGCAGACAGGGAAGAGAGACAGCAAACGAAAAATGATGATAACAATAATATGCGTGCGAGCTGGTTGATACGGAGAGCGGGGAGACCTACAGTGTCGTCACATTGATACTTTTGTAATAAGGAGGACTGTGAATTTAAGTATATCAAACATTGATAAAAGTCAAAATAAGTTTGTTTAAATTTTCATTTAATTTGAGCTAAAGTTCAATATTAATTTGTGACGCGTTTCGCTAACACAGTAGCTTTGTCAAACAAGTGATGGTATAATGAAATATTTTTAATTTATACAGTGCATAAATACGGGATTTTGAAAGATTGACAAAAGTATTACTAAATGTTCACATGGAAATAAAAGTGCCTAAATACGGAATTCTACCAATAGGTATTAACAAAAGTATTAAACAATTTTACCAGCAGATTGAATCTCTTAGAAGTCCTTGAGATAAATAAAAGCAAATATTCAGGTTCTCAGTATTCTTTCTTACGACCAAATAGATATCAACCATTAATTGTTATTAAACTCATTCACCTTAGAATAAGTGATTGTTCTGAATGAATCTCCTGGTAAAATGGTTCAATATTATTTTGTTAATATTAGTAGAATTCCGTATTTAGGCATTTTTGGCATTCTATTTCCATGTAAACATCCAGTAATACTTTTTTCAATAGTCAATATCTTGAAATTCTGTATGTATTCACTGTATAAATTAAAAATATTCCATTATATTATCACTCGTTTGACAAAGCTACTGTGAAATTTTTGCTACGTCACTGAAATAGCTGCGAAGTGAACAGCACGGCTTGATGGCACAAAATGAGCTTTCGACATAGTCCGACCCGCATGACTATTGCGCATCCAAAACTCAAGTCAGGCCCGCCACTCATGATCTAACACCGCAGTACGATTTTGTCGAATGCGACAGAATTAGACGTAATTTGATCGTGTATTCCCGCCGCAAGAACAGAGGTGGCATTCTGTTCACCTAGCGAGTAGTCTTGAATCGATCTTGTCGATATACACATTCCGTTCACCAAGTTTGGTTGTTTTGGAGCGACAAATAGTTCTAATTTCTGATACCCATAAGGTGTCACCTACGTATTTTCTATATTTCCTTGTCAAATTATCAATGTAAAATTTAAAATCCAGGCTAGTTTTTATGAACGGAATGTCACCCCTGGTCGGTTTGATTTGATCGCAGACAGACAAGTCAGTATGCTGCAGTACGACATGAGTGGTTGTTTGACCCTGAATTGAGAGTTGCGATTTGATCGCACAGCTTGAATGCTGAAAAACAATACATTTGCCAATAAATTCTAAAAAATGGCCTATAGTGAGACGTTTTTAAGAGATTTTTTCGAATTATACAAAGAACAAGAGTGTCTGTGGAAAATTAAATCGCCAGCTTATCATGACAAAAATGCTAGAAAAAGAGCTATGGATACTTTGATTGCGAAGTTTCAAGAAGTAAAAAATGATGCAAATGAGGATTTTGTAAAAAAGAAAATTAGTAAAAAATTCCATGAAGTCTGGGGTAGGGACGGAAGAAATTTATAAGCCAAATCACCACCTACGTTTTTTGTATTTTTTTCTCGGTTAAACAAAGTGCAAGAGCCCCTAGAAGTATATTTTCTCCCGACATTTTCACGTTGAAAGTAAATTCGTACTGCGAAATTAGACGTGTGTGTTCTTATTCGATTTTCGACAAAATTGTACTGTAATTGCATTCAACAAAATCGTACTGCGGTGTTCGATCATGAGTGGCGGGCTTTAAAGCTACACTGGTCGAGTTATACTTGTCTAATTTCTAATTAACTGTAACACTTGAGTTCTCCCTTACAACATTCCATGCTTCTCTGGAAAAAAGTATGTTCCGAACATTTTTGAATACATTTTAATTAATTTCAATTACCATTGGTCCAAAAACTACTGACAAGTAAATAACTGCCAATGGAAGAATACACGTTGTAATAGCTACTATTGAAGATGGTCATTCTTGCAATGCGATTGTAATGGCTTAAATATAAATCCAAATGGGCGTGAATATCAATTCTACAACATTGAAATTGGTTAAAACCATACTTTACAGTTTTGAGGTGAAATTTGCACGTAAAAGCACCGAAAATAATGACTACCATTATTGTGGGTCGTTATTGAAACGTTCTATCACATAGCGGTAATTGATGATTTCAAAATGAAGCAAATATTCGAAATTCAAAATCCATTGAACTGTGGTTTTTGTGGCACAATATATCATTTACGAGTGTAGAATTCATGATATTATTTTTCAGTAGATTTTATCCGTTTATTTTAGTCTATAAAGCATAAATAGATAATTGTTTTTTATTTTTGAATATATTGCTTTGAATTATAAAGAATGCGGTATACTATGGAGGTCCATAAACATTGTGAATTTGGTTTTTAGGATCGCAAAACACCCGAGTTTAACGGAATTGTTACGAATTACACAAAACTCTCGATTGAGAGCATGTAATTAAATGAAACTGAAGGTGGCTTACCAAAAACAGATAAAACTAGGACCTATTTTTGAAAATTGCTACTATTATGATTAATGAACTAATAACTTAAAAGTGGATTTAAGAGCAAGATTTTTGCTGGAATTTCTAAAAATATCATGATGAATGATAATCCCTTGCTTCTAACGGTTTTTAGGTTGCGCTAATGGCATAATAACAATTTGTATCCAAAATACCCAAGAATAGGCCTATTTTTCGTCATATTTTCGAATTTTACTCGAAATGTATTGAGTTTATCGTCCATGTGTATAAAAAGGAAGCCATAGAGCGTGAAATTTGCTATAAAATTCCGTACAACATGTGAAAACTCTATTCTATGCATCCACAGCGGACAAGTAAGTGAAAAAAAATTGAAAAACCAGCTTTTTTTCGGGCGCAAAATACTAATGCAATTTATAAAGCAATCTCAAACATTATTTGTATTTATTATTCTCAAAAAACTATTTATCAACGAAATGATTGGAACAAACGCGGTTCCGATATCTTCTTCAGTTGCTGAGTCTATTTCTTAATGTCTGACAGCACAGTAGCCTCATTAAATATTCAAATAGAAATTTATCTTTTACAGAGTGATCCTAAGAATTTTACAAGTAAATACTAAAATTCTAATGCAAAACAAGTAGGTGTCTGTGTATTGGTTATCTATACATCCCTGTTTCAGCTCAAAATACAATATGGTAATAAAACTGAACAATGCCAGATAAACGATAAATATTGCGGCAGTGGCGGAGATTACGATATTAGTTTATTCTGCTTATTTAATTAGATTCGAAATTACAGTTGAAATAAAATCCATTCGTTCAGGCCTATTTCCAAGTTACATTTTCATTTTTATTAAATTAAATTAATTAAAGAAAATATAGTTTAATTTTCATAATTCAAATTTATTGACAATGAATTAATGTATGTCAAGTGAAGTAAACATACATTACCATTTATAGGAAATATAAAATTCAATCTATAGTATCATCCTCTTCGCTGGCCATACAAGAATCATCCGAAGACTACTATCGGTTCTATAGTTTGTTCCATGAGGTTATCTAAAACCCATATTTTCTCTTCCTCTTTAATTACATGATTCACAGCATCTCTCCAGTTCTCTTCAGTTATTGTTGTCAATGAGTACTTCATTAGTTCACGAACAACATTCATTTTAAATGTTTTATTATGTCTAGCTACATAACCTTTCATTTGGGCCCATATTTACTCTATCGCATTTAATTCACAATGGTATGGCGGCAAACGAAGCACTGTTATCCCACGATTCTTGGCTATTTCATCAATAAAAAACTTTTTGAATTGTAGCTTGTGATCTGAAGCAACCTTTATAAGTTCTTTTTTCAACATATCATCTTCAAATGGTATATCTTCTACGATTAACCAATTTCTAATATCAGCTTTTCTCCAAGAGGTAGATGGAAGATTTTCTGTTAATCGCGAATGATAAAAGTGCCATTGTCCATAACGATTACAGCATTATTTGGAATTTATTCGACCATTTGTGTAAAATACTCTTCAAAAACATCTGCAGTCATTTCTTCATGATAGTCTTTGGTTGATGTTCACTGAAACTCCAGTGAACCACCTTCAACGAACCCTTGATTGCATCCAATATGCGTTACTATTAGTCGGCGACCTTTACCGATAGGAGTTTTCAGTCCAGTAGATAAACCTTCTATGAAAGCTTGACGACTGGTTTTAATACTTTTGTCCTGCCATATTTTTTTCACTGAATTTCGTTCATTGAGCCATGTCTCATCTAGATATTAGATTTGTCTTCCCTCCTGTCTGTATTTTCGGATATCTCGTAAATACTGTCGTCTCCAACATATTATTTGCTCGTTGTCGATTAGCACTGATTTGCGACTTTGCTTCTCCCAAGTGAAATTTAATTTGTGTAATATTTTCCACAAAGTTTTTCGCCCTATGTCAGGCAAATTCTCGTCCTCCTTTACCATTCTTAGAATTATGTCGAGTGTTGGGATCTCTTTTTTAAAATATAATTCGTGTACTTTTAGTCTTATTGTATTTTGCATATGTTCATCAAGGTCAAGTGGTTTTCTTCCAGTTGACTTTTAAGGTGGAGATATATTTCCATTTTTACTCTCCCTTAGAAGCCTGTAAATAGTATATTCACTAAGTCCTGTCATATTGGAACATGTCGAAACTATATTTCTAACAGTAGCAGCCGGCATTTGATGTACAACAGCATCATGCACATTTAACACTACAGTCTTCGTTTGTAAGCTAAGCACGCTCTTACACTTTACTGAGGTGAAACTTGGAGACATTTTTCACAACACAGTTAACACTTATGGAACGTAAGCGACTCTGAGCAAAACAAATTATACAAATTTGGGCAAGACCATGTTTCACCGTATATACCTGCAAAATTTCTAAGTAGTCATTAGGACAATCCCTAGTAATGTTTCTTGGGAATTATCAAGTTGTTTTAACTAACCGAATTTAGATTTATATTACCTTTATATATCAGATCGGGTATAAAATTAAATAGTAAATAAATTTCTTAGGTGAACGGTGACGCTTATGGTTTACTACCTGACTAGCATCTGTGACCTTTTCGCGTGCTGTCAGACAATAAGAAACAGACTATAATAGTTAATTTACATTATTTAAATTGGATAGGTATCGTCAGAATATGGCACAAAACATTTTTCAAAGTTACAATAGTGCTTTAACACATACAAGACGACTACAGCTATGATATACAATGATTGAATCGACAATTTGGTTTAACTGTCAGTTGTTAGATCTAGAAAGTGTTTAAAATGTCACCCCAATAACAATTGATATGTCTCTGCGATTTTCAATTTTAATTGAAATTTGAAAATATCCACGTGAAGGTCTTGGGAAAAGGGAAATTTTGAATTTGAACCATTTAATCCCAAGTTATTGAATCCCAAACTTAATCAACGACTCTCAGCAAACGAACAACATAACAGTCTAACGAAAAAGAAAATACTGTCATGGACTAACTCTTTTGTTTATTTGTTTATACTGTCATAAACAAAAATTATTCTATTCACTGATAGTGAATATCGCGTTCGAAAAAAAAATAAGCGTCAGCAATTTCCAGTATTGCTGGACTTTAACGGACGGCCGTCACCGAACATACGTTAACAATACGTTATTCCTTTTGAAGCATATAATACAGAGAATCATTTATATCAATAAATGTCTATACATAGCCGAGAAAATGGGCTAGTGAATCAGTCTGAATTTGATTTAAAGTTTGAGAGGCACTTCAATATCCGTATTCTATGTTCAATAGTCACTGGCACCTCGTTCCGATTTGAGAAAGCACGTGCGACAAATGGTCGAGGGTGACGTTTTCACTGCACCCACGGGAGTGACGGACCGATCAGATGTGACCCTAGGCAGTGCCGGACTCTACTAAATGACAAAAATGTTTTTATTACGTATCCTATCAATTGAGGGATTATTATTATGAAGTACTATATTGATATTTTTTTCCATTTTTAGAACACACTAACGTCCATTTACATACTTACGAATTGCACAGCAATTCAGAATCCTAGTGCACATTTACCTGAGTTAAAGCTTGCAGATGTCCAAAAATTTCATCTGGAAATAGGACTAAAGGAGTTACTAGCCTTATTTCAAGGGTCCGGGACCACATCAGTAGACATACACGTTGTTCGTCACTGTTCTCGGAATGTTTATTGATGTGGAGGGGGTGAAGAACCAACCCGGCGCGTCTCCACTGGCGCGTCTCAACTGGCAGCCCTCAACCCTGCCGCGGACCAACGTTACCTGTCCCAGCTGTAGTAACTGCACACATAGTTTACGATGCCAGGTGAGTCCTCTGAATCACCTGTTATACCAACGTTCCCTGGTCGTCTGTGGTCATGTCTCGCGGGCCAGAGGTATGGGGGGGTCTTGGCTTGACTGTCCGGATCAAGTGGAGACAGCCTCATCAAAAACCTGAATCCTTCGGTGGGATGACCGGGCCTACAGGATGCGTGGCCGAACAGGAGATCGGCACCTACTGTTCATCACCTTGGGGAACTGGGCGAAACCCCATTGTAAATATTCTAACCTCCGCATGCGGGACTCTGCGTAGGCGGACCAAGATTTCCCTAGATACTCGTGGGATCTATATGGATCTTGAAAGCAGTAAAGAAGAGGGGAGGGCTCAGGAGAAGGGGACCTCTGAGGAGACTCTGGAGATGGGCGACCTATATGCATTACTGGTAAAGGAACTTTGTTTCAATGACATGGTAGCGGTGAGGGTGGACGTCCTGGGCGAGAATAGTACGAGGCATAGTTTGGTCGTATGCTCTGCTCACGACTCACCAAAATTACCACCCGCAAGGCGGTGGACTACTGCACGGCCAGCAAACTGCCTCTTCTTATTGGCTGTGATGCCAATGCGCACCACACTATGTGGGGCAGCACAGGCGTCAATAGCAGGGGAGTGGCTTTGCTTGACTACCTAGGTACCACTGACTTGCAGCTACTGAGCCGATGGACGATGCCAACATTCCGGAATAGGATTCGGACTGAAGTCCTAGATGTGACGCTTGCGTTAAGTACCGTTGTAAGTATGGTAAGGGACTGGCATGTTAACGATGATCCGTCATTGTCGGATCACAGTTACATTTGTTTCAGTTACAGGGTTGATGTTGAAAAACAATCAGTCAAGTATAGGGACTCCAAGCCTACCAATTGGGAACGATATAAACTGGATCTCGCAAGGAGGCTTGGCGGCTTCCTAGGAAATTTGACAATAATAATGAGATCGATTGGGCCATAGCGGAGCTGGGCTCGAATATTGTCTCCTCTTATGAAGAAAAGCCTATGGTTCGAGGTGGGGACTGACCCCCAAAACGATCATATGGTTCATGGTTCTATAGAGTGATCATGCTGCCCATGCTCGCATATGCGGATCTGATATAGTGGCCGAGGGTAACCTTGGTCACGGCTAGATCGCAACTGACACGCCTTCAAAGTGTGGTCAGTCTGGGGGCAACTGGCTGCATGAGGACTACACCAACTGCTGTGATGGAAGTGATCCTTGGTCTTCGGCCTCTTCACCATGTGATCGAGGCTGAGGCAGGGATGGCTTTCTTTTGGTTGAAGCGTCTGGAATACGTGCGAAGAGGGAAAGTGTGCAGACACGTTGAGAAGCTCCGGCTCCTGGAAGATATTCCAGTTCTGGCTCGAGCGGCTGACGAATGCTTGCGCAAGTACTACTTCGCAACCCCATACAGGGCTATGATCCGGGATAGAGAGTCCTGGAGAAAAGAGACGAATACACAGCCTCATGGGACCGTCTGGTACACAGATGGCTTATGCTCTGGTGACACGGCGGGGGCTGGAATTTACTCTAGGAGCCCAAGGACACAAATCTGTGTACCATTGGGTGATGGTGTATCTGCACATCAGGCCGAGATATACGCTATCTTGGAATATCTCTGCCTGAAATACTGAGGTATGTGCTCCTAGTGAGAAGGAGCATCTTGTGTTCCTCATTTCACTATACACCCCTGCTCCTGTCCCTTCCCCAGTCTGTGACCCGTCTGTGTACCAGGTCTCCTCGGGGAAACTTCAGTCTGCGTGGGTCTCGCCAGTCCTTTCTGTGAGATATTTCTACCTCATATTTAGGACTGGTGAGAAGTTTAGTGGCCATATAGTATGTTTTCTTATCTAAAATAGCTCCACTTATGATGTCCTTAATCCCTTAATGGATATGCGTCCTGATCTAACTATTTTGTTGCTCAGGTTATTTTCTGCTCAAATAGTCCCATCCTTGCTTCCCTCATTATCACACGGCGTATCACAAGCCTACAGCTCGATTTTTGAAAAAGGTAAGTTTATTTGTGAAAATTTCCATTTTATATGGGTGTGCGATGAAATTTTTGTAGGTGGCTGATAAAGGCGTCAATTTATTCGTTTTAATATTATTTCTCCACGACTAAATAATATCGCACAAATTATTTTTACATATTCAGCTGCATAATTATATAAATTCCTTCACACCAGTGAATAATAAAAAGAATTAACTCTCGTTAGCCAATCACATTCTATTATTATCAGAATTCACGCTAAAATGAATAAATCAAATCGTCTTTTTAAAACGTCAAATGCCTAAGAACGCAAATCGCGTCGTTTGAAACGTCAAAATAATTATAAGATCATAATAGTAGCGATAGTGAATATGTATGTCTCCCGGAATTAATTTCATTCATAAATGTAAAGGGTTCCGATTAAAAATATGAGTTACGTATATATATTTACTCTTTACATTTTTATAAATATGCTCCATAGCCTAGTGGTGGTTGACTATGGCGCGGACGATCGAGGTTCGATCCTCACTGGAAGTTTTTTCTTTTTAGTCGTGGGGAAAGTATAGTCTTTTACTTGTGTAGAATGGCTATTATTTACTTGGATGATTCCAAAACTCACTCGCTGCGCTCCCTCGTTTTGGAAACTTCATCCGCTTGAATAATAGCCATCATTCTGCAATCGTTGAAGAATATACTATTACCATGGGGTACAATACAGTTTATTATAAAAATTGTTCATCTTTCATGGACAAGGGGCTTCGTATAGTTGGTTTGTAATATTTTGAAGAGGTTTGAAAGCGTCGGTATTTCTATTGCTTAATATGTTTAAGTTCTTGAACTGTGATCTATGCTCCTGTTAAATTGGTACAGTGATATAATACCTAGAATATAAAGTTTGTTACCTTTTAAATGAGGGATAGGTTAATTTAATTGTATGATTCATTCCAAAAGGCATTGAAGTGACGCAAAGAAATATGTAGATTAAATTCGAAAAAGAGTGAAATTTGTTATATACTCCATACCACGTCATATTATATTTCTACCACAGTCATGGTTTACGTAAGCTCAACCCTAATTGGAACTGATTCACCCTTTGTTTTTATTGTTTTATTGAAAATTAGTCACAGCAGGGGATTAACATAACTCAAAAATCTATATTACTATGGTTCCGGAATTCAATTACAGTTATTAGGGCGTGGAAATATTTCATTAATGTAAATTAGTTTATTCGTAGTGTTTTTGCATATATATGAAAACATATGATTTCATTAGGATTACATTTTCAATTAAGTAACAAATAAGCACATTAACTTGTAATATACCAAAATGTTAAATAAAGCAGCGAAATAGTTCAGTTTTAAGCTTCATACATATTTTTTTCATGATACATTCATCTATGCATAGTATTTTAAAAATATTGATTCCTTAGATTTTTTGTACTCTATGTCATGATGTCCACTAACTAAATTATAAACCAATACGATTGTCGGATGAAGTAAAATATCTTGGGGTTATCCCAGACCTAGACCTAAAAAGCAGAGGTGACCTTCATGGTTGCCAGATGCACTAACGGCACTAAATGGGGACTTAGACCCAACATGGTACACTGGCTGTACAAAATGGTTGTCATTCCCAGGATCACATATGCATCTCTGGTATGGTGGCCAAAGATCAGACAATCCTCTGCTATGCTAAAGCTAAGCAAGGTCCAAAGACTTGCATGCATTGGCATTTAAGGGGCAATGAGGACTACTCCTACAGCGGCGCTAAGGACAATGCTAGACCTTCCTCCGCTACATTGTGTCATAATGTGCGAAGCAAGAGCAGCACTAACCCGACTGGAGAAGGCATCAGACCATGACGTGGCACATGGGAGAGGACACACAGATATAAGGATGATGACATTTTCAAAATGCCAACAGTACACATGACCACCAAATATATCTTTCGCAAGAACTTCGAGATTGTCATCAAAGATCGAAAGGAGCTTGAGGAAGAGAACGCACCACCACTTAGTAGAGCGAATGAACTGATCTGGTATACAGACGAATCAAAAAATGAACTCGGCATCGAAGCGGGCATATACAGCAAGACGAGCAAATATGATGGGATCGTCTCGCTTGGCAAATACGCTTCTGTATTTCAAGCAGAGGTCTATCCAATACTTGCAAGTGCAAGGGCTTATCATATGAGAGCCTACAACAACAGGCAGATCAGGATCTACAGTGACAGTCAAACCGCCCTTAAAGCACTTCAGAGCTATAGGGTGACACCTCGGATAGTATGGGAATACGGCGAAGAACTTAGAAGACTGGCGGCTCAAACAGTGTAACACTGGAGTGGGTCCCAGGTAATGAAGGAATCGCAGGCAATGAAAAAGCTGACGAACTCGCAAGAGTAGGATCGTCAACTCTGATGAACGGTTCCTTAAAAAAAAAACTAAATTATATTTTGAAATGCACCCAAGCCATATTCTCAACTGAGCACGTCTAGAGCTTTCTAGCTCTTTCCATAGTTACGACTACATGAAAGAAGACTTGAAGTTGGTAGCGTTCCTCAGGCTAATTTCAACTATTTAGCAGCACAGTTGTAACTCTATTTGTTTCCACCAGAGACAAATGTTCGGCAAGAGACACCTTTCAAGGGTGGTTCGACTCCATGTGAGTATTTATTAAAAAGTCAAGAAAACATATTTGTATTCTGTGTAAATATAATTTATTAAATCGCAGAGCGCTTTCGGCTATTAAGCCATCTTCAGTGCTTACCTGCAAGTAAGTAAAAAAGTTGGAAAATATAAAAGAAGTATATAAAAAATTTACTTACTCGTCAGGTAATTTGTACAAGAAACTTTGACAACACATTGACGTCATAAATTAAAATAACATTGAACTTAAAATGATCCCCTGTTAAGGGTTTGTTTAATCTAGATGTTAAACATTATAAAATTTTGTTAGAATTATTTTAGACAACTCGTGTTCGTCTAACGGATGTTGAAGTGACACTCCTTCAATTTTAAAAATTAGCATATGACAAATGACAGTGAACATAGAACTCAATCATTCTAACAGGAGTTTAAAATTGACATTGTAGAAATCTTCTTGAAATGTCCCAAAACAGATATGTAAACTTCCTAAATGAAAATATAAATAAATAATTTGATATTAAGGTCTAATGAGAACCTATCAAATTATGAAATAATGAAAAAGATTAAGGGTCTAATGAGAACCCATTACTAAATCTAATTCAAAATAGAAAATTCACATATATGTCAAGAGAGATCCAAAAATAAACAAATTAATTTAAACAATTAAAATATTAATGCAAATAATAATGAAATAAATTATCTGAGAATGATTTCAAACAACATAATTAAATAAACATTGTAGTCTAGTAGTCACCAATAACAAAACACATCTAATAAGGGAAAATAAATTTGATTAAAGTCTAATGAGAACTCAATATTCAAATCTAATTCCAAAAACGAATAAGATTAAAGGTCTAATGAGAACCCCTTTCCAAATCAAATTCAAACTAGATAATCAATTAATAATTAATAGTCAAAGGGACCTCCAAATACAATAACCATTCGAACAATGAAGTATGTAAAAACAAATTACAGAAGTATTATTATTAAAAAGCTCTTATAAAACTTAGGAACCATTAGTCTCATCACGGAAATAACGGCAAACCTTATAAAATTTTGTTATATAACTTGAGGTAAGATTTCCTGAAGTTTCATAACACGGTGATATGAGTCGTTACAACACTCCATTATAAATCTAGAACTTCAGTAATTAAAACCCTAATAAATCCAATTCACTATGAGTGTTGCAATAAAACTTTAAAGCATTTCCTTTCATAATTGTGTAACCTTTGTAAATACTTTATGAAGATACTAGTTACTATAAGTTTGTTTGTATGATTGTTCATGGCGTAGTCTAGCAGGTCGATAATATGACAGCGGGGATTGTTCACGACGCAGCTACTACTTCGTTTCCACTATTAGTATTGTTCTTTCTCATGAACTGCTTTCAATGGTTGACCTATAACCTCGCCAGTTTATGCATTTGGGGTCACGAATTTTAAATGACAAAGCAACTGATTATGTGATGTGTGATTTTTTGCCATTGAATTTAGAGTACCGGACAGTTTGAAGTAACAGTAGTTACATAATAGTAGATCCACTTCAAGTGATTAACCAGAAGTCAACTCACTCTATAATAAGACTAATGCATTCTCTAGTGTGAAAGTTTGGATTGTGTTTCGTGAAAACGGAGGACACTTTGAAAACTTACTGTAACTCTAACTGATTGGATATTCCCCGACATTTTGACTTCTTCTCGCGATTCTTTGTTTAATTAATGGATTTATCAATAGGTAGCTCAAAATTTGGACCTCAAAATAATTATATTTCAAACCACGTTCTTTGAAAATGGTCCTATTGCATGATGATATTTGTTTTTAGGTATAAATATAATGAATTATTATTATAATGAATTATTTGAGGGAATTGAGGTTTTTGGAGTGATTTCGAGCTGTGTTGATAGTTTCCGAGTTATATTACGTAAAATTGTACAGTATTGGATGGAATAACGTCGCATCGTGACGTTTGAGACTCTATTCAGGGTTCTTCTGTGTTTTTGTCTGAATTTTACGTTAATATTTTATTATAGGTATGATTACGTGGTTTTTTAGATTAGCCAGACATCCTGTGTGGTTTTCAGTAAAATTGAGAGTGCTTGTGCTCCTTATATCAAGTCTCCATGCGCTATATCATGAATACAGAGTCTGTTACGGAAATTTTTCACAAAGCATAGTGTTCAACGGTTTCACCTAGTTTGAAAATACCCTGTGTAGTTGCTGGTCTATATTCTTGTATATCTGAGAACTTTGTTTAAAAAATTGCAGGATTTAATGTTGAATGTAATTGTTTATAAATATTCGCTAACAACGGTTATATTGCCTAAAAGACCATAACTTCATAGTAAAACAAACAAAGTTTTGCACGACCTTTCACATTAGTTGCGGCATTTGTAACTTGGTTCTATAGCCCACTTTAAACTGTGAAACAGAATCCTTCAACAAAGAATGGCCATTAAATACGTTATTATTCTACTGTGTGAAGAATGTACTGCAATTTCCCTTTGTCTATGTTTACTTTGTCAATTGAAAATTTATTGCATTTCTAACTCCATAAGGTACGTTCTTACCGTATATCATGTTGGATATGATTGAAGTTTTGAGATAGGTAAACAATATTCTAGAAATACGTTTTGGAATAGTTTTGAAAATGTGGAGCAAATTTAAGATTTGTTGAATGTTGTTGTTATTGTCAAGAATAACGTCACTGACAGGTCGGCCATATTGTGCAAACTGTGCAAGTCAATTTCTGGTCCCACAAAACCCCTTGTGACATATTTTGAGCATTTTTTATCTCAAAATATTTTTTTGTGGAAAATTTTGAAGCAAGGGGAGGTATGGAAATATTTCACGATATGAACTGCTTTCTGCTAGTGATGAGCAAAATTGGTCTTGGTCTTGCTGTCTTGGTCTTGGTTTTGCGAAAAAGCAAGACCAAGACCGAGACCAAAACCATTCTTCGACTCGCAAGACCAAGACCAAGACAGAATGAACAAGAACAAGACTAATACCAAGACCGACTATGCAAGACCAAGACTAAATACGCAAGAATCAACCAAAAATTCTTTTTCACAGTAACTATACGAGATAAAATATTTGTAACAGCGTCAACATATGCTTTTCTTGAAACAATATAAGTTGGCATGTCGAATTGTCAGTTTTCTTTACTAGATTTTAACGATATACATAAAAAAACAAAGAAATCACTGTTTAAAAAAAAAATAATCCACAAAAATGTTTTAAGAGTACATAGTCTTTGTCCCAATGTCTGGTTATCACATGGCTAGAATCCAAAGGAAAATTACTTATTTTTCAATATTTTCATTTTTCTCAAGGATTTTTTTTTGCTAAAAGGTCAATTTATGGGTTGGAGAAGGGTAGGTTCTTGAATTTTCATAAATATATTTTGAACTAGAGAATCATTCTCTTGACAAGTTGTGACAAGCTCATATCGCGACGTACATGATAAAGTTTCTGTATTTAAGACGATTTGTGACAAAGCCGTTGCACAGTATAAGAACG